>JAOEHY010003226.1:0-31301 GCA_025447955.1 Psilopsiagon aurifrons | reverse complement strand
GATTGCTCTGACCCAGGTGTAGGACCTTGCACTTGTCATGGTTAAACTTCATCAGGTTGGCATCAGCCCACCTCACAGCATGTAAAGGTCCCTCTGGATGGCATTCCTTCCCTCCAGCGTATCAACCGAACGACCCAGCTTGGTGTCATCTGCAAACTTGCTGAGGGCGCGCTCAATCCCACTATTGATATAATTCAGTTTGTGTACATTTTAACCTCTATTTCCTGAGTAGTTTCTATTTAATTTTGCATTCCATCTCTATCTTGACCTTTGAAAAATTTATTTTCTGACTGCCAATGCAAGCCACTTCATTTTCCAAAACGTTATTCTGTTAATTTCTAGTAAACTCTATCCAGACATTCGTAAGTACATATTAGTGGAAAGAGGCACAATATCATCACTTTGTTTTAGCAGAATAAAAATATACATTACAATACAATTTTTGTATGACCTAGTCTTTGAGAAACTGAGTCCTTCAAAGAAATCATGCTGTTCTGAAAGGACCAAGTTTCAAGGGAAGTTGTTTGAGTTACTTAGGCTTTTATGCTTTATTCTCTCCAGGGATAATGCTTGAGACTCTCAGTACAATTAAGGAAAGATTAAAAGCTCAGTACAGGCTTATTTTCTCTCTTCTTTCTGCCAATACCCTTCAAGTCTGTATCCTCTCTAGAAGCATGAGACATTTTTCAAAGGCCTTTTTTTTTTTTTTTTCTGCTATCATTTCTCAGGCTGTTCTCTCATTTCTTCCACAGGCATAGGAATATGGTTTCTTTTTCTGCATTTATTCTTGCTAGTATTTAAATCCAATTTTGTTGAGCTCCTGTTAAGAGTTCATTGGGTGTTTCTCCTGAAGTTTATCTGTGACATTTAGATCCTATCAGGTAACTAGGGATCACCAAGCAGTTAGGAAATTATTCTTGCACCATTGGAGTTGGTGAGTATTATGTCAAGACCTATTATTTCTTTGTACATTCACTCTGCAGAGCTAAAGGAGCGAAATGAAGCAAAAGTGTAGACAATTAAGCAGGCATGTCTGAATATACTGGTGCATATCGGGTTTTGTAACTGCGAAGGTACCAATTTTACATAGTGCTTTATCAAAGAAGACCTACACTTCAATCTCAGCATTTAATGCTGTTCCTATGGTATGGCTGAAAGATTATATGCTTTGAGATTACAACAGAAGTTCACAGGTTGTTTCTGTTCAATGTATTTACATACATCTGCCTTACGGAGTTGCCTAACAGAGGGTGTTACTTCGATCTGATCTCATATACAAAATGTACTTTGTGTCATTTTATTATGAGAGACAGACCTTTCCGGTTTTAACAGCAGAGTGTGGACTATTCTGCCTTTTAACCTTTCTGAAGAATTACTTGATTTGACTTCAAAAAATGATGCATGTTACCAGTCAGCCCAGAAGTATTGATACTGGAATGGATTGCTGTTGACTTTGTACTCTAAAATTATGTAAAGGTGTGAGGCACAGGAAATTGTGGAAATGCTTCAAGCTTTAGCTATAATAGGAATATAGGTTTTAGTAAAATCAGAAATCTATAAGGGATTGATTTTTACATGAGCATCCATACTGTTAATGCAAGTATCATTACAGGATGGTAGGTAAATTGCCTTTCCAGGTATCCATTATTAACTGGACAGTCTCTTTGGATGAGAATTAAGTTAATCTGTACTGAAAAAAATGTAATGAATGGTTGTGACGTCCAGAAACAGACCATGAGTTATTTTCCTTCCCTACTTAACAAAATAATTCATACTACTAGTATGAATTTTATGGTTTTTAATGTGTGAGAAAACAGCAGATCCACAAAAAACAACCCTTATGATGGCAAGTAGCTTTTGCAGGAAGATAGAATCATAGAATAGTTAGGGTTGGGAAGGACGTTAAGATCATCTAGTTCCAACCCCCCTGCTATGGAGGGGTACTTCGTATCTGCCTGCTTCCCCAAGGGGGAATAATGGCAAAGCTCATCCTTTATGGTAGCATATGTATGTAAAAATAATATCAAATGCCAAGAAAGAAATAGTTTCCTTGCTTTATTCTTCCTTGCTCTCAGATAATGCAAAGATTTGGCATGTTTCTTCTGTCCCTGCTAATTAACATTTCTGTTGATTGTCCAGGTATACCTTTACTGCTAAAACTCTCTCTTCGTTATTTCAGTCTACATATGCATATCTTCATTATCTGATATTGCTATTGCTACATGTACAGATGAAAGTTATTAATATGCTAAAGAGGTTTATACAGAAGGAAAAAGCAACTCTTATTTTGAAAGCTCAAAGTAATAATGAATGCTCTCTTTATATTAGCTGTGTTCTGTTTAAAAGAACATTTTTGAATGGCTGGCTTTGTGTGAGTAGAATTTGCTATAAGAGTTGCCCATGTGACTGTCCAGAAAATCAGATTGCTTAACATGGTATAAATAAAGTTTTGATACTGTAGAAAATAAAATCTCTTCATAAGCAGGGCATGTGCTGCATTACTGGTCATAAATGTGTTGCCTTCTGTAGGGACCTTTATCTTGACATTTTACTGCCACGGCAGTGCTTATCTATTTACACTAGGCATTAATCATAACCTGCTGCATAAGAGAAGTGGAGGGAAGATGTTCTTACTGTGTTAGAGACTCTGCATGGAGAGAGAGTAGCAGCCTGGATTAAATATTTGGAATCTTTAAACAAGATGGTGGAGTTCCATTGAGTTTTGTTTGCTCTTGTTAACAGTATATAGAAAGGCATAATATTCTTCAGCCAAACCTGTCCAGCAGCACTAATTTAATTGCAGTAATGGACTGTAGAGTTTGCCATGCCTGTGGCAAAAGGCTCCACATACAATGTCTTCTGTATCTTGCTGTGACCTATACCTGTTGATGTTTCAGAGAAACTTGTAGAAAAGCCCTCAATGAACTGTTTCTGTTGTGTAAATTGGGTGTAATGCCATAGCCTACCACATAAATAAAAAACTGTTATGCTTCCTCTCATCAGCCTTCAAGAGCAGGACTGGTTTTGTCCATTCTTCTAGAACTGAATTGATGTCTTTATTTAATAAGCCCTTTATTTCCATTTCTCTTGTTCTATCCGTTCTCTTCATCTCCCTTCCAGAGAGCTATTGGTCTGCACTGTATGCTCTCTAAAGTTTTGTTTTGGCAAATTTTAAATATCCACGCCAAATGGCTTGTGAATAGGTGCTGCTTTTGGAGAAACAGTCCACTGCCAAGTGCATCACATGCACAGATTTATTCTGGCGTCCTCTCTAAAATTTGCTTTTGGTGTTCATTCTTTGGTTCTTGTCTGTACTGCTTTCATGCTTCTCATTGATTTCTCTGTGTCCTCAGTATTTATATCCTTCACTATTTGCACCCTGTAGTCATATCTATGTTTTGTCATAACTTTAAAAAGAAAAAACAAAAACAAATAAAAAAAACCCAAACTAAAAATAATCACATAAGCATTATTAGTTTTCCTGAAATGCCCTCATGCTTCTTGGTATGAGCTCTCTGGAACACAAAATTGTATAACTTTGTCTTTCATGCCCAGCCAGAACATTCCTAATCTGATGTTTACTATCAGTTTTACATGTCAGAATTTGATAAGTGCTAGGATAACAGCTTTTTGCTTTTGTATTAAGAAAGGCCGTCAGTGAAGTCAAACTTACAGAAATATCTGTACAGTTAGGAACTATGGCAGTGGGAGATGTGCTGTGTAGTCCAACTATGTTCAGGACTGCTGCTTCCTAAACTTTGCTCACTAAGTAGCTCTATATAAATGATGTCTCCATTGAATTTTTCCAAATGGATCTTTTCCTGAACATTGTTAATTCCGTAGAGACTTATGTATTACAATTAGTTTCTGTTCAGTGTTTTTATCTTCTCATTCTCTAGTGTTTTCATAATATGTTAGCAAGTTGTTTATTTTCCCTTTGAGATTATGAATTTTAAAAAAATCAGAACCCAGCTCTTCAGTACTTTTTTAGACACCTCCTTTTTATCTGTTGCCATGTTTTATTATCTTTTGTTTACAGTCATTTAGCCAACTGTTAATTTCCATGACAGTGATCTACCCACAGTATTTTCAGCTTTTTTAAGATGAGCTATGGCGACTAAATATTTTACTGATATCCAAATACTACATTCTTTTCTTCAACTACTTTAGCGATTAAAAAAGACCCCTAACCAACAACAACCCATATGTAAAGCCTTCAATTTTGGTTAAATCAGTTTTGCTGCTTTACAGAACTGTTTCTGTTAACTATGAGTGAGGACTCTCTAACTGCAGTGATGCTCATTGCTTCCCTCGTGAAAAGTAATTTCCAAGTACTTTGGTTTTGCAATGATTGTAAGGTAACTTAGTACATGGTGCTAGATACAGCGCGGTCCTAACTAAAGTAGTTAGTGGTGGTGTAAATTATTGCATCTGTGTGTATTGGATGGAAAATAGTGGAAAATTATGCAATTCAGGTTATGTAAAGGTTTACAGAATCAGTGTGAAAATTCACCCTCAAATGAAACAAGGAAAAGTGCATCAGAAAATGAGGTATTTACAAGAATGCATAATTCCAGTTCTTTTTCTCTCATGCTCACCTCTCCTGATTTATTCCTAGCTGTCCCAGGACACAGCATAAACTGGTAAAACATCCTCTGCCACATCTGCTAACATTTAAATTAAAGCAAATTAAGTTTTTTATTGGCACTGCCTCCCATTGACCTCTTAACCAGGATTATTGTTCTGCTACATTTGTGCCTCTACCAATAAGTACATCATTAAATAAATTAAAAACCATAAACTTTGAATGATCTCTTGTCTCTGGATATTCTTGGTTACTCTGTAATATGATGAAGTTCACATATGTTGTGGTGTTTGTGGAGTATCCCTTTGTGCCCATCTTGCAAGAAAGCATGAAGAAGGAATAACCCCAAACTCACCTCCAACTTCAGCTTTTTGCCTCATAACACATTTTGATGTCCAGTTGAAAACTGACCAGCTGACTCCTTAGTAGTTAATCAAGGTCAGGAAGACAGCAGAAATATAATAACTTCACAGTATATTTTGCAGAAGCTGTAACATTCAAAGTATGCATAGGTGATTTCAGTGGCCCATAGAAATTACTTCTAGTCTCCTATGCAGGATTTCTGTAAATACTTAAGTGTAAGTTAAAGTATAATGAGAATTAATTAATGATTATTAATGTTGTGCTCATCCCTTTTGACATGGCTGAAACAAGTTGAGTGTGCCCACTCAACAAACCTGAAGCTTGTTGGCCTCCTGACAATTACTCATTTATGTTCTCACAGTGTCTCTGATTTCCAAAATGCTGTAATGTTAAACAACCATGGCTCATTTTTCAATAACATTTTAGTACTAGGTTCAGGTCCAATTTGGACTCTTGGCTTTTTACTTGTGCTTGATTGCCTTTACCTTTTGCAGCACGCTTCTTTGAGAAAATTGCCTTATAGAAGTCTTACTGATTGAGATTAGAGGGTGGTGCTAGAAACCAGAAATTTATAAAAGCTTTTCTGCACAGGAAAGGGGGAAAAATGCTCTAGGTGCCATGAGCTCTTCTAATCAAATCATAGAGTCATAGAATGGTTTCGGTTGAAAGGACCTTAAGATCATCTAGTTGCAACCCGCCTGTCATGGGCAGGGGCACGTCACATGAAGACACGTTGCCCAAGGCTCTGTCTGACATGGCCTCGAAAGCAAGGCTTGGTTTTGGTTTTAAAAAAATCAGTAAAAAAAGTGAAAAGCATAAAATATCCCCACTGAAAGGAAGCAGTGTACTTGGCATGTCTAGATTTATGTCCAGACTTGCAGGTGAAAAAAGTTATATTATCTAATGAACAACTCATGGCATTCATCTCTGCATAAGTAACCCGTCCTACATTCGCTGTATGTAATGTTACCTCTTTGCCTAGGATAGCTGTCTGCATTTGCCAGAACTATTTTTCCCTCCTCTCTTCACCCAGGTTTGACCTCTCTAATGTTTTTTGTAAGTTTGGTCTAAAGTATGTCTTACAGTAGCCTTTAAACATGGGCTTTCTGAAGCTTAACATCTGATGAGGCTGTACCTGTCCATTGGGCAGATGCAACATTCTCAATTGAGGAAGCTATTTCTTCTGGCTGGGTTTGAAGGCTTTAAAGCTAGGTTTCTCTCTCTTGGTTATTAAGTATACATTTAATGATGTATTCAGCATGCCAGAAGTTCTTTTAAGGGAAAACAAGGAATAAGCCACTTATAATGTTATGTTGCCATGCAGTAAGACAGTTTATAACTGTCATCCTTCATTTCATCTTCAACCTGTAGTCTGATCTACTGTGGGAGGTGGAAAAGGACATCTCACAACACTGACACTGAAATGCAAGCAGAAGTATGAAGCCATTTTGCAATAAGTGAGAAATTCAAGTTTGTTGTAATGCTGTTGTAACACAAGCTCTTGGTGGAAGCTTGGTGGGAAGGTCAGCATCGTTCTGTCCCCTCTCTGATGTACTGAATCTTGTTTTTGATATTGTGGCATGTTTCTCTACAGAAGGGGAGGAGCACTCCTAGTATAGTAGCTGAAGCACTGCTACTGTAGCAGAGCTATTTAGGACATTGTAATGAGGCATAAGAGTAGGGGATTTGAGTCTCGCTCCCCAGAGAAGGTAGAATTACTGCGCTTTGGGTGAGTGTGGTCCTGAGGAGAGTTCAAAGCCAGATAGAATTGCAGCACCATGCCTCCGTCTTTCTTGAGAGACCTTCAGTTCTTTTAATGTGCAGTGGTAGGCCCCTATTATCTAGAGAGACTTCAGAATCATAAGATTCAGCATTTGTAAGGAGCTGCCTGAAGGCTGAGAGGGCATGAGGCTGGAGTTCATTAGCTCCTTGATGTTTCCATTTGTCCAGCTCCTGCCAGCTCAGTACTGGGGATGCTTTGAAACCTTTTTTTCAGGTACCTTTCCTCAGGGGATTCTCACTGTGGCTTCTGGGTGCCCTTCTGCAGTCACCCATTTCATTCCCTTTCAACGACACACCAGAACAGGAGGAAAGCTGGGGGAGATTGAAGAAATCATGTGTGGTCCCACACTTAGATCTAAAGCTGCCATAGAATAGACAATTCCATGCTAACAAGCATGCTTAGGTGTTCATTACATTCTGTTCCCTGGGTTGCTGTCCTCCTGTGGCAGGTGTAAATAAGAGTATGTGTAAAATCCAGAAGGTACTTTAAAATGAATGTTGCTACCTTTTGCCACAGTAGGTTTTCATATTGGAGCAAAAATAGACCATTATTTGGTTTAGGGTGTATTATGAAGTAATGACTTAATCCTATTTCTTTCTTTCATTCCTGGTTTCATGTTTTAAGACACATGGGGTGTCTTACCCTAATGTTTTTCTAAAATGAATGCTGGTAATAGAGAATAGGTCTTTATGAGTAGCTGGAATTCTTCTGATATTTAAATATACTAATGTTTGAGAAAACATATTTCTTGTTTAATATTCAGGTATGGCATTTGTTTCTTAAAACCAGGAATACTTATTTTCTGTGATCAGACAGAGTAGCAGCTAGGAGCAGCAGTGACGTGAGTCATTTTGACAGTGAGCAGTCTTGTCAGAATGTTCACATTTTCAAGACTTGATGGTATAAGGCATCCATTTTTTCCTAAATATTTTTCAAACTCCTAATGAAATTTTAAACAGCTGTCTCATGGTGTCTTGAATTGAAAAGATCATGAATTAACAATTACATTTTACTGCTAAAATACTACTTGTTTACTGGAAAGTCAAAATAGTAACAACAAGATTCAGTCAGGTTCTTTATAATACTTTTAATAGCTGCATTTGACAATCCCATAGTGTAAAATGCGTCAATTCTAAGGAGAAAAGAGAGAATACGTAATGAACAGTTGGACTGTAAAGCACTGAAATAATTTTTAACCAAATGGAGTTTGTGTTATGTCCCTTTAACATACAAGGTTCTTAACTTGCTTTTATCATAAACCCTGTTTGTATTAATTAATTTCACATTGTCCTCTTCTTTAGGATTAACTCAAATTTCACCGTGTACATTTAATACCTTTATGTTACAAAGTGAATATTGCATGGTTTTGGCTGAAATGTAGGTGTATTACAGCCATATCTTCCCTAGGGCCATCTGCATAGGATAATACTTCTTTAACAGATTAAATCGCAAAAAGACTGTAGCAGACTTTTTAGAACTATTTGTCTGTATTTCTGACTACTGTTATCAAATATGTTAAAAAAGAGCCTCAGTGGGTAAAAACATAGCATTTGTGTGAGACTATGTGCTTTGGTTTCAGAAAGAAAAAAAAAATTGTGCTACACTGACTGGCTCTTTAATTCGGATTGCCAATGATAATGCAGAGTCTACTGCTAAAGAAAGGTAGGATGCAGAAGCAGAAACATTAGTGCTAATCTGCTGCAGAAGGACAAGATAAAACAGCACAGCTCTCATACATCACTAAGAGAGAAGCTGATTGCAACTTGACCATGTGCCTAAGTGGTCACATCAGCAACAAGAATGGAGCATGGATAAAAAACCTAAAATGTACCCTTAGGGCTACTTGCTGTGCAGGACCTATAATAACACATCAATGTAAGTTTAAGATTTCTTTATTTTTTTGTTGCCTTCTGTTGTTGTTGTGGTTGTTTACAAGGTTATATTTATATTTTGCATAGATTTGGAGGAAATATAATAGACCTAAGTATAATACTAAGCAGATAATAGTTTGATACTGTTTATGTCTGTGAATAATAATGTGCTTTATTGCTGTGTGTCTCAACATCATTCTTTCTTTGAAGATGTTTTGATTTTTAAACCTAACAATCATACTTCAGAAATTGAGTAGGATTTTGGGAGAGATGATTCTTCTTTTCTATTATCTTATATTTCAAAATGATTTGAAAGACAATGATACAAATATATATATTTATATTACTTTTACTGTGAGAATTTCTGCATTTTGTAAATTTCTGTTAAGAAAAATGCTCATAAAGAGTGATTTCTCTGGAAATCTTTTTATCCCTGAATTAAGTGCAGATGGTAATTTTCCTACAATTCTTAAAATGTGTGCAATTGTTTAATGTCACTTAAGCATCTGCAAAAAGGGAGGGCAGGGATAAGATGGAAACTGAATAAGCATTGATTGCTAGTCTGAAAATTAAATTTTAAAAGTTTTTGCAGTAAATGTGATTTCAGTTCATTTTTTACCAAATTAGATTATCATATTTAAATTGAGGCTACTATGCAGCAAACAAATGTGTGAAACTATCCTGGATAGCCACGTTTCCTGCTGTATCAGACTGTAAAGATGTTGTTGATAGTAGCTACCCAGGAATACCCTAATTGCAGAATTCAGAGCAGCATGTTTAAATAATGCATGGGAAAATAAAAAGGTGGAATTTTACTGTTCAGATGTTAGTGATGCTTTGTTCAAAGAGAGAAATGTACAGTAAAATCTCTTGATGTGGAATCTCAGGCTTTCTCTTGTGGCTTTAGGGAAAGAGGCAGGGAAACCCAAGAGAGGTCTTGCTGTGCAATCTGAAAGAGGGAAATTTGGAAGCATTTCTAAAAACAAGCAAACATTTAGCCTCGCAGTAACACTTTATTTATTTGCTTATTTCTAAGGAAAGATAGGGGGCTTCAAGCAAACAAGTCTATGAAATATGAAAAAGTAGTGAAGGATGCTTCAGTGATAGGAACTTCATAAAGATACAGAAGAACATCCATTAATTTTGTACTGTGGTAGCTGTGACCAAATATAATAATGGGAGGCTTAGAAACAAATAGTCTGTGTGTGTTTAGTCTACAAATGTTTTTATTTGTGGCAACTAAAAAATGTAGGGATAGTTATATGGTTATTGACCCCTTCACAGAGCTAAAATACTGATAATGTGGGCCAGTTTCAGTTCTTGAGATACAGATATATTGTGTAGGTCTTGGCAAAACCAAGCTAAGATTGATTTATCCATAGTTGCAACTTTGCTACAAGAATGATAGATGGGCATGACGAAAGGGAACGGTAAGGCTTTATGGCAAAAAAGATACTTATTCTAACCAACAAAACAAATAACTGTCCCGGCCAAGGCAGATGAAAATGGACCAAGTACAAAATATGCATATGCATGATCACACAGACTCCCAGTTGTTCTTGTCCCGTGAAGCTGAGGACCCATTGGGAGCCCAGAGCTTTAACATTCTGACTTAAAAAATAATAAACACAAAAATAGTGGAAAGCTGTATGGCAACAGGAAGCAAAGAGGATTGGTGATTTTTTTGACCTTGTTACTTCTGTTCTTATATACCCATGTGGTATTAAGTTGCAAACTTCATGGCAAAGATTCCTGTATTTTTGTCCTGTAAAATAGTCTCCTTTCACATGTGACATGGTAATATAATCAATCTGGCTCCTCTTAATGGAGCTGGGCTTCTGCTGGTAAGATAAAGGTGTCCTTTTTCTTTTTTTTCCCCTGTGATCTGTGTTCATTGGAGCAGCAGATTGTGCTGGTTTACAATAAGTAGTTTTCCTGTTCTTGTAACTGGACACAATTTATAAAGATTTCTACCAAAGTTATTTTGAACAGTTAGAAGTGCCTGCTGAGATAGTCTGAAATTGTGTTCATATTATGATCTTCTGTGTGTTTCTGTGGCATTTCATAATGTAGTCACACTTAAATTATATGCTAAATGAATTGCATTACATATGACAAAACTGGACTTAGGTTACTGCATCTTTCAAGTTTCCTTTTTAGTTGAAGAGACAAAAGTCTATTGAGCATCTTTTGTAGGCTGAATTTGGTCTTGGATGCAGTTTCCACTAGTCAAAACAAGGCACATCCCCTAGAGTGAAATTCTGATTAAACTGTTCATTATGCTGAATGTTTCACTGTTTACCTGTAAGCTCTTTCACTAGACTCCAACCTGGTCCTCATTTCCACCTTCAGTTTTAGTCAATAAATTTATGCTAAGTATACCTTCTTGTACTCTAGAGAAAAACATGCTAATGGACACTAATCCCTGCACTTTCAGAGCTGCAGGGAGCTCACTAATGCCAATTGCAGTATATTGAATTTGCTTATAGCTACAATATTCAGGCAAGCAACATACAAAAAATTTTTGCTCCCATTGAGTTTAATGGCTCCTATTAATCAAGGTTACCAAGGCGTGGCCTGAAACCCTAAAGTAGCATAATCCCTTGTGATGGTATCCCCCACACGCAAACAGGCTGTTCTGAGAAAATTGCCAGAATATAGTCATAGGGGTTCAAACTGTTTTGATTAAATATCATGTTTTCTAATCCTCTGTCTATAAAACAACACAACTTCCATTTGAAGCTGGAAGTCTGGCCTCTGCTCTCTCTGTGTTGGTTGCAAAAAGAAACAACATTTCCCCAAGGAAAGGCCCTTCAAGTTCTATGGTACCACTGCATTGCTGCAATGACTATGTTGTGTTCCCATTCTGAAGCTTACAGGTTCTCCTGGCCAGGACAAGGAGTGACATGGCTTTCCTTCTTCTTGCTCCTTGTTCTTTCTGGGATCTAGTCACTTCTGATAAAAGGAGACAGCATTACACAACTATCCTAAGAGCTCTTTGGAGTATGCAGGAAAAGTTCCTATCTTGCTTTATGCATGCAGGCCCAAGAGCTTTCTTGGAAAGATGAACTTGTGGAACAGATCTCTTCTACAAGTTCAGTAATCACTGATCCAATACTCCATAGCACAACCACCTTTGGGCATAAAATGTTAACTCACAAGCTGCACTGTATTAAAGCAGTCACATGTCAAGTTCTGTACTTTCATGGCGTGGAAAGGGCAAGAGAATTTTACATGTAAGTTGACTATAAAAGAAATACTACCAATTGCAGCTTACAAGGAAACCAAACTATTTTATACCTCAATTGGGTCCCCTAACCAAATATTGGAACCAGATTTAGCAACTTGGCACCATTTAACACCTATAAGCTATTATGGAAGATCATACCTGTAAACGGATTTCCTTGGTATCTCTTCTTCTAGCTTTCATATAGCCTTCCCAGCTTTTCTAAATGCTGTTTCTGAAGTGGATTATCTTCCAGAACATAGCGAACTGCAAGGTGTCAGACTCTGCTGGGGCACAAACAACAATGATCTCAAACAGGTAGCTCCTAAGGACAACGAGTTATCTAATCTTTCAGTCTTGTTTAAGGGAGACTTACAATGAAAATGTGTTCCAAAAGGGGAACATGCAAACTGCTGTCTATAACTCTATTCAGTGAAAATCATAGACTTCTAGTTAGGATGACAATGTCTCATGAAGTTTTGTAAAGCTTTTAACAGTTTTTGTTACCTCCCTGTTATTATCCTGGAAAGCAAATAGTTACATATTGGATAACCATATGGATGATGTGTTGGTGTATTTTAAGAAGATTGCTCAGATGGCTCCGAGCCCATAATGGCAATGCCAGGATTTTTGTGTACTGAAAATCTCAACAAATATCTGAAAGATGGCGAGAGCAATCATTGAAAGGAAGACTGCACAATAAAATGTAGACTTCACCTTTAGCATCAGTGGCAGAGATCAAGGCGGTGGGACAAGTATAGTGCATCTTCTCATATTGCACTTGGACCAAGTCCCAGTTAGCTTTCCAGTTTGAGCTGGGGGGGCAGTATGAGTGATTTGTTCCTTGTTTCCACTCAGCACTAGGCTGCTGTTTTAAAACTTCATATTCCTGCCTCTGTTTTTTGTTTCCTCAGTGGCTCCAGCTGAACTTTCCAGCAGGAGTGAAGACCCAGGTTTCACTTTTCACAAGTCCATACAAATCCCATTTCTGAACTTACCTACTTACCATAACAACTTCTTGTGATAAGATCATTGAATAACCTGGCATTATTTTCCTTGGGTGGTTGATGAATAATGGGAGGAAGAAAGAAGGCAGAAAGACAGGTGTGAAGAACAATGCAAGGAAAATTGTTGAGGGGACTAATTCCTTCAGGGAGGTGTCTGTTGTCATTTTTTATTTGGTGCTTGAGCACTGCTTATACAACATATACGTATATTTTCTGTCTGTCTAAAAAAGGATCCTATAATCCAAGTCTACTCATTACACCATAAATGTAACCTCACTGAAGGAAAGGAACTGTTTAAAACACTGACATTTTCATATTTTAGAGTCAGGATTTGTCATGATCTGTAAAGCACATAATTCTTATAACAGGAAGGCTTCAGATGTTTTAAACCCTGGCAATTTTTCATCCAGCAAAGAGATTTGAGAAATACCCCAACAGCAAGCCTTCTCTCAGATGAGACAGAGTGGGCTGTTTTGTATCAGGAGCTGCATTTCCTACTTTGCTTCCCCTGCCAGAAATTCTCTTGCCAGAAACTGTCATTTCTGCTTTTATCTGTTTTTGAGGAGAAGGAAGTTAACCATCCCAGTAACATCACCATCACTACAACAAAATACCTGAAGACAGTGAAGGGCTATGGAAAACTGGTAATTGCACACCAATGCATGACTTTCCTAAGCCATGATAAGCAGTGATAAAATTGCCAGCTCCATTTTACAGTGGGAGGTGCTTCAGTACACATCTATGCCTTTAATATTAAAGTAATCTGTGGACAGTTCTGAAAGAACAGGCTGGTAAATATGTTTGACTTATGTCTGTTACTACTTTTGCTGTTTTGCTACATATACAGTTAACTGTTGCAGCCAGTACCATGTTCTGGTACTGGATCTATGTCTTTGAAGCAAAACAGAAGCACAGGTTAGATTTTTCGCAAGCTTAAAAAAAGTAAATCTAGTACTGAAAATTTCCAATGTTTGACTACAGGAAATAAAAGTTTGTCCTCTCTGATCTAGATATGTATGCGCAGACATATGGGCTTCAGTGGGAAAGCCCTTTTATGCATTTAAATTTGACCAAGAGTGGTCGATAACCAAGCAAGCAAGCTGAAAGCTTAAACACACGAGACAGCGTGGTTTTTATACCAGGTTCTAACAGTGTTTCTGATGGCTGAGTTTATTACTCTATGGGTAGGCTATATGTTAGTAGAGAATATGTGAATGTAAGCATGGAGCTAAGCCTGCTGAGAGTTTGTACATTGTCTCAGCAGCCAGAGAGACCTTGCTCAATTTCATTTGTTGCTAGTAATTTGAAGAATTAGTGCTGTGTTGAATGGCAACATTCCAGATTGCATCTTGGTCAAATGGATTATTCTTCACAGCAATGTTTTTCTGGGGAAGAAAATATCCAGGGTCCAGATTTGAAGGGTCTTCTGCAGTTTTGGTGAACTCACCTGAGAAGAACAGTCAGTACTTCATGCAAGTGTAACTGCTGAAAGTCCGTAATGTGTTTGCTGTCTTAGCCAACAGGCAGTCAGTGGATGCTTGCAAAGGGGGTTTTTTAGGTGAGAAATAAAAAAGCATAACTGAGAAGAGACCGTGACAGGGATTGAAGTAACATATGATGTATCACATCTATGTATCACCTTTAAAAAGAAATAAATAAAAATCTCTGGTGTACTAATAACTTCATGGCAATGTCTATTAAAATATTTATCGTCTTTGTTGAGCATGCATTGTAGCCAATTTTGAAAGTGCGTAGCACCTCTCTGAAAGATTCTGTGTCATGATACAGCAGTGGTGATAGTAGTGATAAGTGGTGTGGGGTGTTGCAAAGAAGTAAGTTGAGCAGGGGTGAAGCACAGACATTCTGAAGGAGCTGGGGCACTGGACTGACGAACAAAGCTGATAGTGCAATGTAGTTTTCTCTTCAAATATACAGAGAGCAAGTGATCAAAAATATAAACCTGCTTGTGTTCTTTGTTATCGGAAAGCATTTGTTGCCATTGCACAGTTTTGAAGGCACTGATATTGCTTTTCACCCCAATATACTCCCCATAATTCACTGTATTTTTACTCACGTATGTGTGTAAAGTCCTCCAAATAATCTAAGCACAAAAATCCTGCAGAGAAAGGATTTTATAAAAAAAGCTGGATGTTAATGCTCCAGTAAGGGACTAGAGTATCTCCTGGGATTAGTGAGTAGGTGGGAGGAGTTGATTGCCTCAGGCATAACCCAGGGCCATTAATTCAAACTAGTCATTAATCCCCCTGTAAAGCCCTATGCTGATGCCACAGTTCATGTTATACCACAGAAATAGAAAGCTGACTTACCTATAGAATTTGATGGGTTATGTTATTCATGTAATGATTGCTTATGTTCCCAAATGCTCATAACTATAGTGTTGGACAGAGTTTCAGTTTGTAAGCCTCATGTATTTCCAGGGAGCTAATGCTTAGTTTGTTACTCACAGGAAGCCCACAACGATGTTATTAGTATTGCATTCTGTCCGAGCCTTTAAATAAATCTTGAAAATGTTATAGCCTGTACAAGGTATGCTGCATGTATTGAGTCCTGGGAAAGCAAAATTCATATCAGTACTTTGTAAAGATAATTAGAATACATTTTTTCATATCTAGAGAAAAAGAAAAATGGGCATGTGGCTCCTTTATTCTGTGGCTGCCATGTAAGGCAAAGTGTGGCCTAAGTTGCGTTTATGTTAAGTTTTCGATTGTTTATTTTTCTTAAAGTCCACAAATTTTAATGAATTTATTTCAGTACCCTAAGAAATAGTAATAAAGGATGGGCCACTTTTAAACAATTTAGAAGCAACTGCCGTCACATGCCCTTTACATGCATGCACTTGTACTCAGCAGTATACAATAAAAGCATTGCTGGACAGATCTTACAGTGCAGGAGGAAAAAGTTCAAGAGCAAGAGACAGCCCCCAGCTTAGCAGATCATGTGAACACACATGACTCTAAGCATCAGAGTTTAGGTAGCAAATAGCCTGTATGAGAATTTCCTGAATGCTCGACTTGTGTGTCTGTTTAAATTTTCCTAAAATGATTTTGCTCAGGAGGAAAATCATTTGTCTGGCCTTTATGTAGTCTCTTTGTCAGGGATCTCAAAGTGTTTTACAGATGCAGAGATTTAGCACTGACATGCACATGTCAGTGGGAAAATTAACACACTTGACTGCACCATGGTTGCACAGAACTTTGGAATATGACTACAGATGGGCTTCACTACTGCATTCCCCGAACACCATACAGCAATACTGTGTAGCAGCTCAGGTTGGGAAGTGTGGGATACTTTACTCAGCTGAAAACATAGGTGAGTTAACAACAGTAGGCTGTAAGGGAACAATGGTACTAAACTGCTTGAAAAAGAGAAGAAGCAGCGGCTGAACTCTCTATAATTAGTACTTGTGGTGAGCCGTGGATTGCATTGCTGAAATGTGAAATTCTAGCATTGCATTGATTCCAAGAAAGAGGGTATGAGGTTGTCTGGGGGTTGGTTTAGGGTAAATAACCACTTCCTACAGTGCTGTCTGTGCTCATTATTTACTCAGCTGGGCCTTGCTTAGTTTATGAATTTGAAACTGATCACAGAAGAATGTTTGGGTATATTAGAGAAAAAGAGGAGGCTTAGGATATGCAGAATATCCTAAAATGTCCATACTAAAAATTTTTGAAATTTATAGAATATATAAATACATGAGAAATTGTACTTAAAGCTTCAGTACAGCAGTACAGTAGAAGGTTGGTATACAGATTTTTTTCTCCCCTCCTTATATGTGAAATCTCATTGTCCCTTGTTCCCATCTCATACATGCAGAGGGAAAAGAGCCTAGAAAGAAGGTACTTTCATTTTAGAAAGACTAGTTGGAATTCTTTTACATTCGGTTCTAGCATTTCAGCAGCTATCCCTGAAAACCAGTGTTTTCAGAATGGGTGTTTTTCAAACGTTTTATGGCATTCCTTTTCCTTCTTCTGGCTCTGCTGTTGTAGTTTGGCTCACTGCTGTGCAGGAGGAGGAGAGAGGAAGGAGGGAGGAGATGGTACCCTTCTTTCTGCCCATTCTCCCCCTTTCCACTAGCTCAAAATAAAAAGGGGTGTGTGGGAGAGGAAGAGGAGAGGAGAACAAAGTGAGAAAGGGAGGAAACCTTTGCCCTCTGGGGTTATTGTGAGGCCTACATGTCCATTCACCCATCTAAGAATCACTGTAATGTAAATTAGACCATTTTAGTGCATAATGAGGATTTACTCTCCTACAATGGGGGAGTTAGCTAATAAAGTCTTAATTTCATTTCTCTCTGATCCAAGAATTTTTAAAAACTGTAAAAGTTAAATGATGAATTGACTCAGTCAATTTCAGTCCCTTAGACTGCATGTACCAGGTGAATCAGGGGAGCCTACTGAGGTGATGCTGCTGATGTGCCACAAAGGTGTGGGTGAGGCTTTATCAAATAACACTCTATTGGCTCAAGCAGTCCGGCAGAAACCCCCAGGGGATTGTGCTAGGTGGCAGTGTAATCTTGTGAAAATAGGGGGTTGTGTCTTTATTCCAGAAACCTGAAGGTAGTTTCCTTAGCAGATAGGTAGTCTTTCTCTTAGCAGATCCGCTTTCTATTAGCTTTGATCACCTGTGGCATCTGGAGAATTCCAGACTTGTTTTCCAAAGGTTGTTCTATAGGTAGGAATGTCTGAAGGGAGGGTGTATGGAGCTCTGTGCAGACCTCAGCAGAATTTAATGTGTGTTGGACACAAATGGAGGTCTGCAGTACTGGTATAGGGTAAACTGGAAATCACTGTGCTAAATCATCCAAAGATAGTAGTGACTTCCTGCCGTCTGTCTAAAATGTTCTAGAGAGGGACAAGCAATCCTTATGTGCCATTTCCAAAAAGATGTGTCACAGCAGTTTGATGCTTACTTACCACTATTTGCATTTATCTGGTTTGAGTTTCCTTTTTTTATTTGAAAGAACTTTTTCCCAAATATTTTTAAACTTCCTTCCTGATGTTTGTCTTTTTTCCAGATTCCAAAATTAGAGCAAGTCACATTTCCTCATGGAACTTCTGCTGCAAGGAGGCATTGAGCTTTTGCAGCTCTAGTCTGAAGGTGCCTGCTCCAGTGGATGACCTTCTCTGTCATGCACAGCTATCCAAAACAAATTGGACAATGGCAAACTTTAAAAATGAATGCATGTCCTCATTTCTGTGCCATCCCACTCAGCTTGTGCTTTCTGTCTCTTGCTTCATGTTGCTGAGTCCTATTTGTTGAAGGTGCTACTTAATCTATGACTTGCCTGCTGCATTCTCGTTTGACCTGTTAACTGTTAAAGCAGAAAAGTTATTTTAAGATTGGGCTTGTCAGAGAGAGCGTATTTCCTACCTTCAAAGTCCTCTGATGATTAATAAATAATTTGATTGATAAAATGTGGTTGCAGCATTAAAATGGGTGCCCTGTGTCTTTTGTAAATGAACGACTAGCAAACTTGTAGATTGTCTCATTTTTCATTGGCAAATTACCCAGTGAATGTTTCAAGGGGAATTGCAGGGGAGGGTGAGGAGTTAGTTAACTAAATTAACTATTATAATAATTTCAGATAAATTCATTACTACTTTTATTCCTAGATATAGTCTGAAGATGTCTAAAGCCGCAGATCCATCCAAAGATTCAGTTGTAGTTTTGTCTCTGGAAATGAGAAAGAGGACATGCGCTAAAACATGGGATAGAAGCCCAGGTCCTGACTCGCGTAGTCCCACATCAAAACCAGAAGGTTAGGTTTGTGGTCATTATAGCAATGGCTTATGCATATGACCTGTGCAGCAGCTGAACTATTCTTCTTGCCTGCTTCTGTTTGCCCGCTGCTTTCTTAACTCCAGTGACTGGCTGCTGATGAAATTTGCCCTCGGAAGGGCTTGGAGATCAAATGCCTGTCCATTTTAATACTCTGGTGGATAATAAGGACAGCCGAATCTTTAGATATGATTCTATGCTTTGCAGAAGACTTTAGAACAGTCAGTACGGAGAGGGAAAATAATGGACAGGCAGACTTATTGTACAGTTTCCTAAATACACCAGTGGAAATCATCAGTCTGCTGGAAAATACTGTAGAATGGGGTTTCAGGACAAGGAAAGAAGCATAGCTTGAATCTGTTTAGTTTTGAGTTTGAAAGTCTTCATAGCACTTTGCAAAGAGAAGAGACTGTCTTATTTGATGTTTATGACTTCTTGTGGTTTAAGCTATGAATGTTGCTATCTTTGCTTTTGTAAGTAATGTAATAGAATGTAACAGCTCATGAGAACTAAGATAAGACACAAAGGGTTCCTGCAAAGGTCTTTGACTAATTTTGTTTTCTCAATAGTTGGCTGTTGAATTCTTAGAAACCAGGGCAGCAGAAAGTATCTTAAAATGAAAGAACAAAGCCTGAAAGGCTGCTGTTGTTTCCAAAGTGCTCTCTTTCAAACCAGAAGGCTTGGTAGAAGTGAGATATTTGGGCAACTTTTAGTGTTTAGATTTTCCTTGTACTGCTGCCAGGTAGAGATTTTGTTTTTACATGCTCCATGATCGGGAAGGCAGATGATTGGGTTGGAGACAAGGGGACATTGCATACAAATTCAGAGTGGACAGAAGTGAACTGTAGTTTCAGCTTTTCTTTCAGTGGAGAAGGGGCCATTATTTTAATGAGAAGAAAGATTATATAAATACAACTTGAGTCACCTTCATGTTACATTTTTATTTTCTGGCTGACGTTAATTAAATTGCTTCAGTGAGGTACTCTGAAATGCAGTGTGGAGTTTAATATATGCAGTATGTACATATGTGTTCATCTCTGTTTCTATTGAAAGACCGTTACAGTGTTACGTATCAGATATAAAAACTACTTATTGAAATGTCAGAAAGCAAAGCCAAACTCTCTGTTTCCTTTTTAAAGTTTTGTTCTGTTCTTTGGTTACTTTTGTAAATGACGAACTGGACTTGTGCAGAAAAATGTGGCTATTTTCTTATGTTGCAAAGAGGCAGGTGTTGTCTTAAGATTTGCCTTGCCCATTTCTGGCTACGCTTGCTCGGCTCTGCAGCAATTTCTTAAAGACCCAAAGCTGTTTGCTGATCCATGTTCACAGTAGGGCTTTCTCCCCTGTCTTTGCAGACCTGGCCAAAAAGATGACATGTTGGGCACAGGAGTAGGAGTCAGTGGCTCTAATAGGCCACTGTTGCGTTAAATACTTTGTATTGTGAAACCATGGCCATTGGCTATGGGCTGCATAAGAATGTGTGAAGGGGTTGGGTGTAATCTGGATTTGCACTGGGCCTTTGGAGAGGGAATTCAGGGAAAAGAGATTTACAGACATTGTAAGGTCTGTAAATGTTAGAAGAGTAACATTACGCGTTGCCCCTTGACGTCATCAGTGTCTGCTACAAAGTTTTAAAGCTGGGAATAAAGGCAATTAGATGCTGATGAAGAATAGGCCGCAGAAGGGAAGGAACAGGGTGCAAGAGGGTTACAAGAGGGGAGTATTGAATAGCTTCAGCCTTTACTGACTCGAACTCCTTGAATAGTACATTAGAGTTTTTCTGAATGAAAGTTTAGCATCCGAGACCTTTGTTGAAGTAAGCCTTTTCCCATATTATGTTAGGGGGAAAAGAACATTTCCAAAAATGTTTTGTGGCAATTTTTATTTAGAGTTTCAAGGTTTAAAAAAGGTGCAGTTGCCTTGACTTTTATAGCTGACAGAAAAGTCTCAGTGGATTCATTCCAGAGGCACTCCTCTCTTAAGACTCCCTGATTTTAACCAGTAGCTTTGGTCTTACTAATATTGGTGATTTCTCTCATCTCTTAAGAGGACACTGAAGAGCCAGGAATGGGTTTTCCAGTGATCTACAAGATATATTTTGAAACATCAGAGGAAGGTTTTGAATATAGGCTGACCTTCTGTTGGGTTGCAATGGCCCAAACACAATAGACTGGCTGTTATCATCTTTGTAGAGCTGCTCCTGCTGGAGATTTCTAGGGTTGAACATATGGTCTGTTAATGAAACATATGAAGTAGTAACTCATTGTTTTTAACATTAACAATTCGAACTCAGTATCAGCTGTCTGTATCATGTACCCTTGTAATTGAAATTGTAATGGTGTGCAACAACAGTAATAGCTCAGTGAAAATGTATTTAGAAAAATACGCATATGGTAGATTAAATTATCAGTCTAACCAAACAGGTATGTTGTGTTGAATTTGGACAGAATATATTCCTGGGAGGAATATATAGTTCCTGTAATGCTGCTGGACAAGAAATCTTTTTAGTCATAATGGAATTGTATTTAGAATTCTCATTGATCTTTTACAGCAGGTCCTGGCCAAACTCTTTGCAGAATGCTTCTGAAATGTAGTTTATCATAATAGAATTTCTCCAGTTTCCCCTCAGCTTACTCACAATGGGAAAAGGTTTTCTAGATAGCCAGGAGAGCCTTGTCAATCCCTAGTTACCCTTGCACCCAAGCTCGAGTTTTTGTGGTAGCTTGCTTGCTTATGCTTAGCCATACTCATCTCCTGGGGAGTCCATGCTCGTTTGCTAGACTGGAGTTGTGTGAAACAGCCAAAATAATGCTTCAAGTTAGGGCTGCTGTTTTCGGAAGCTGCCTCTGACATTAAAGGAAACAGAATTGGCCCAGTGCTTACCACTTTGGAGAAGCCATCCTCTTTGGAAAAAGCATTTTAATTCTGAATAAAACATTGGGTTGGCTTTTAGCTCATGAATAGCACTTTCTTCCGCCTCAATAAATATCAGCACTGACAAGTAACCACATCATGTCATGGTGTTACATAAGAGCATGGCAACATTCCAGGTTAATTTTGGCTATTATTTCTACAGATGAGTGGGATAGGTTTTTGTAGGCTTTTGGTTCCTAGTTTGATGGTGCTTTTGCAGATAGGGGCTGTAAAACAACCTGACAATTATCCAGGCTTCATGGACTAGTTTGGGCTTCAGACACAAACAGTATCTCAGGTCTTCCTTCCTGGATCCTCTTGAGGAGTTTGCTTCTTTGTGGAGCACATGGCAGTTGAGTGTTGACAGGCAACTGAAGAGTTAGGATTTTATGGAAAGATTTGGAAATCAGCATCACTTTATTAACAGGGAAAGTTAAGGCAATGAAAAATCACTGGAGGATAAATGCCCTCTCATCCTACTTGTGCTTTTCAGAGATCAAGAGGATAAGGTATCTACCTGTATGCAGCCAGGGAAGCAAGTTCTCTTCTTGCCTCAGCGGGCCTCTGATTCAGGCAGCCTGCTACATGAAGAATGAAGCTTCTAATGCTGCTGTAAGATTACTCCTGGCACAGACCCAACTGGAGTTGGATGCCCTTGTCGTGTGCTGTCATTGCAAAGGTGAACTTCTCCATCATGGTTCGCCTTTTAAGATTGTATTTGAATGGAGGGTCATCTTCAGTTATTAACCCTTATACTGGAGTTGGAGGCTTGGTAAAGATAGGAGTTCATAACCTCACATGGAAGCCCTGTAAGATGTAATATGCTGCTTGTGGGATTGTTAAGAGGGTCAATGCTTAGGTAGCCGCTTCTCTGAATGCTTAAATATTTAAAATTCTGCCCTTAGGTCACTGAATGTCAGTGTTGCATAGTTTCTGAAGTTCCTAAGTCATTGCTATAAATGGAGCGTGGTTGCTTAAGTCATTCTGTTGCTTTGGGATATTTTGTACCCCCAGCTTGTTTGCTAGTTAAATAGGGAAGGTTATTTTGTTGCAGATGCTTTGTGTAGGCTATCACTCAAAATATTAACATTAGGAAGTGTAGACTCCTGCCAGATTTCTCTTGACATTTTTTGTTGTCAAGAGAAAAGCAGATTGAGGTTCATCATTTAGTGTTTGATGGAAGGCCCTCTCTATCTCAGTGCTCTGTTTCTATATAGCAATCAAATCCCACATACTGTACTATATTCTGCCAGAAAATCTGCTAACCTTTCATATAATATGTAATAGGTTTTATAGCCAGTGCTGTAAAGCCATTTTCCGTACACCAGGATTTTCAGCTATTTTTTTCTGCTGCCTTGGTAAGATTTGCAATGGTTCTTTGTAGAGTGCCAGATGTTGTACATAAAACAGGAAATTATATACTGTTCTCTTGCTTATTGAGCAGAGAGAAGAATCTACTTTTAAAACCTAGCTGGGAGAGGTTGCTAGAAATGCCAAGTTTAAAGAGACAAGTTTGTGAGATAAGAAGGCAAGACAAAACTTGCATGAACATGCTGATGAATGCTAAATCTCGAAACACAGTTGATGTACTGGCATTAAAGGGAATGTACTGAATTTATAATCATTGTGGATTTATGCATGGGGTTTTGTATTATAAGGTAATCAGATGAGTAGTTCTTTGTACATACATTTACTGAAACTGATGGAGTCTCAGGAGAGATCTGATGATCTCTATTTAAAGAGATATCAGCCTGATTATGTACTGTAGTGTTTGTCTGTTCCTGAAGGAGTGCAATGTTGGAATGATTTTATTTTGGTTAGCAGTTGGGATCATTAACCTACAGACATTGAAGTGTTTTCCAAATATCAAATACTTAATTCAGTAGCATTCTACTGGGCTGTGTTCACAGGGATGGTAATGCGTTGTTTATAGGGTTCCTCGTGAATAACCTGATGCCCAACTGGTCATGCCTGGCCTGCAGGTTCTTTTTCCTGGCCTATGGCTTTTTCCTGTCAGGTAGTGGGCAGGGAGCAGCTGTCTGGCCACCATGATGCACAAAAGCCAAGTGCCTCCTGCTGCCCTTCAGGCTGTTTCAGTGACTGCAAGCTGAACTCTGCCAACTGTCCATGCAGAATGAGAGCATGACCTGGACTGTGTGATAAGGGGCCACCACAAAACTGGCCTCTGGATGCTGTAAATGCAGAGATTTGACCATTCTGCCATAAAGCATGAAAAGAGAACTGTAAAGGAACATATCAAGTATAGTACTAATTCTCATTAGTAAGCAACATGTAATGTATGACACTGAGAATTAGTTCCAAGGGGATACAACTTTTATCTTTCAGAAACTTCAGAAACATACTGATAAATTCAGAGATTGTTTGGGTCAGGTTCTTTGTGGCATTTTCTACTAGACAGAGCCACTTTAGGAGTTATTCATATGCATGTGTGTTACTGTTATTCATACTGATTAGGGCAATGGTGAGACATCTTCATAACATGTAGCTCTGTCCAAGTTAGAGAAAAAACAATCAACTTCTCTAGTGGTAATGCTGCTCCAACAAAGAAAGTGTCAATAGAGTCCAAAGTTTTATTACTTTTACCTTTCATCTTCTGGTAACTTGAAACAGCTTTTCTGGCCAACATCATCTCCTTCTGCTTCTAACATATGCTCTGGAAGCCTCTCCTGAATTACATGTCTGTTGCTGTAATTAACCTTATATGTGAGCATTATCTTTGTCTCTCGGAAAAAAGTCACACTAGGCTTGAAATCAGAGTAACACATTGGTGCTTCGGACCCTTAGTTTCTGTCTTGAGGCAGAGCAAATCAGCAGGCCTGTGCTGGTAGTGCTGTTCTTGCTTGACATCTTAGTTAATTTTATATCCTCTTCTTTTTTTTTTTTTTCCACTTCTTTTTTATAATGACACCTTTGGACACTTGCAGCAATTTTACTTTCTTAGAGGCCAGATTTGATCCATACTGTAGTTGACAAATGCTTCCCTATTAAGTGTTCAGGCATGAGCACTTTCTTCTCTTGTCTGGATTTTTCTCTAGTTTTTGTTTGCAGGAAGGATTAACTGTCTCTGAAGCTCGTGCTACTGACACCCGCTGAGCAGTGCAGTCATTCAGTAGGTCTGCAGGCCTGCATACCCTGCTCTTTCTAATCATGTCAGATTTGTAATGCCTGTCAAGTTTGCTAAATTTAGGTGATACCACTGATGTGAACATGTTGTAATTTTGCTGTGAGAAAACACTGCCAGGTGTTTTTCAAGACAGTGGCAAGAGATGCCATACCTACTTCACAGAGCTTTTGTTCACTGCTTTTGGATCCTACTGTGATTTCCTAAAGTTTGGAGGTGAAAATTTCTGAAATTGTTCTGAAATTCTTCTGTAGTGTCAAGGCTGTGATGGGGCCTTTTAAGACCTGTGCTCAGCTGTGTTCTCTGTTGGTAAGGGTGTCTGCATGTGGCCATTCCCAAGGATGGAACTGCCCACTGCAGAAATGAACAGGAAGTCTCCAAAGAGCTATAGGGTAGTCAAACTGTCAAACTTCATATTTCCCAGTTTGAACCAGTTTGGGTTCAAGTATCAGTTATGGTTTGTGAGTGGCATACTTGGGAGTATGGCAGAGATCTCCTTTGGTCTAGTCTTCACTACTACTCAGTAGACAGTATGCCTTCCTAACAGAAGATACGTGATCATTAGTGCTATTGGAACAGGTCAGTAAATGCAAATCAGCTTTGTTATGCCAGTAAAACTGTAAATTTGTTTCAGCTGAGGGTCCGTTCCAATACAGGTGTGTATTATTTGACTTCGACTCCATAGGAGTTATGCAAATAATAATTGTATATTAAAGACAGCAATTACAGTGGCTGTCTCATTTAAAAGATGACAAGATTTTTGCAGAAATTATAAAACTGAAGAGACAGTATAATGTGAAAACTGTGTTTTGTGATGCTCCCTAACCAAGCAGCTCACAGTGTAGGGGAATACTTTTAAATTGAAAACTAGTTAGTCAAATCTGTGAGGTGTATGTGTACAGCCTCCTCGTTCTGTAACACTGAATTCCCCTTAGTACTGTCAAAAGAAGACAGAGCAGATAAACAGCAGTTACCATGCGGAAAAAATGAAACTTGTATAGAAAAAATATTTTGCCTTATTTCCAATGTATTTCATTTTTATTACAATATGGTTTGCAAAACTTGTCTCTAATATGTTTTTAGAAGTGTAAGTTAACAGAATTATGTGAAATGGATTTAGATGTTAAGGCAGCTCTTTTTCTCTCTTTTAATGAAACCTTTCTTAAAGACTGTTCTATAATTACACTTGTGGCTTGGTGGATAATGTCTGTTCTCATATGCAAGTCATTTGATTCCTCTGGTGCCTCATAACACTCAAGAAACATGGACTTTTGCAGTGTGACTCATGCTGTAGCTTATTTTACTGAATATTCTATATAAAGACTTTCTTTGAGCAGTGAGTAGGTACACAATATCAAAGTGACAATAACAAGCTTTGTCCATCCTGCTTCTCAACAGAGAAAGAGCCCTAAAAAAATAAGAGTGGAGTGTAGGTCATTGCAGATTAGGTAGCCCTTCAATTAAGAAGTGTTCTAACTCTAGTATCACCAGTGACCTTGTCATGTCTTCTAAAAGGACTGAAAGTCTCATCCCAGTATAGTAATACACTTACTTCAAGAATTAATCATTCTTGCTGTCAGAAAAAGGGCAAAGTATGGCAGATTACTTCTCAATAAAACCTGCCTCTCTTCTATCAGGAGTGCAAAAGAATGCCCATATATATTTTTCACCACTGCAACAGCAGGTAATGTCAGTGCACGATGAGCCAGAGCTGCCTGTTTCGGATGTGTCCACAAAAACCTGGAAAGTCACAATTTTAGGATATCCCTGCATAGCATAATGAAAATGCTTGGAAGAATTGCTAATAGTAAGAATTGAAGTTGCAAAATAAGCTTGGGATATGAATATAGTCACAGTCAATGAAAGTGATCGAAAACTTTTTGTGTGAGTTGGAAGGACTGGAGAAACTTACTTCCTTTCCATTTTTGCTCTTTCCTGCCACCAACATTTAGCATGACTTCCATGATGTATCTACTTGATGGTAGACTATGTGTGTGGTGTTAGGAATCATACCCTCAAGGAGATGAGTAGAGGAGGTCTGGCACATTGTGACCTCGATTGTAATACAAACAACTACTGAAGTTTGTTCGGGTATGCTTTTAATGAGAAGGTTGGGAAAATTATCAGGGATAGTTCAGTGTAAGAGAAATAGACAGAAAGACGGGTGGATGAGATACGCTCTCCTCTCAGCTGCCACTGCACAGCCAGAGGCAGGGTTATTTACTGCGTCCTCTTAGCAAGGTGTTTTACAAAGAAATTTGAAATGTCCATTTTGAGTCTCTTTGAATTTTCAAAATGTGCTCATTTAGAAGACTTACGATCCATTCATCTTCATTTGATGTTCTGCAGGAATGATTTAAAATCATAGTGCACTAATACTGTGCACTGTTATTTTTCCTCCTCTACTGAAGTGTATTTATCTAGTACTGCTGTTTGCTTTGTGTAAATATCCCTTGTAGTACACTGTTTCCAGTGGGTTTGGAACAAGAACAGGCAAGCAGGTGGTGAAACCACCCCAGCACAGCCTGGTGTATTTATTTTAATACCTTTTTGTCATCCTTTAAACAAACAAATAAAAGGTGATTCCATGAAAGAAGGAGCAGGAAATACAAAGATATCTCAGATGTGAACAATTGAAAGCAATGGACTAGAAAGATGTTTTATTTTCAAAATTAATGATCTACTGTACATCCTGGCAGTATTAAGCCTATTCATCTAGTGGGGTAGATTAAGATTTCAATATGCCAATGAAACTATTTTTAGCCATGTGCGAGGGAGCGCCCAGAAGAAACGGCTGTTTTCCCAAGTGGGATGGAAACATACAAGTTCAGAAAATGTATTCAGTTCCTAGTGAGCTTGCTATCAAATAGATCACTTTTTAAGCCAAGTATAAGTTTTAGAACATGCTTTTAAAAGCCAGGCCTTTCAGGATGGCAAAGTACATGCCACAGATGCTTCACTGAGAGTATCTTTAAGCCAGTTTGACAGAAGTTGTCTCGCACTGAAAGGCCAGTACTTGGGCATTTGTGCTGGCAGGTTTCGGATGCTGGGGGTTGACAGATTGTTTCTGGAGAAATCTTACCGCAGGAATTGGCTTTTCTCATTGCCCCTCAGATGTGGGATTTTTTTGCCAAATTGCTTCACACAACTGCTGTGTTGTTAACATACATAGTATATGGCCAAGTTTAATAGTCTGTTACTGAGTCTTTCAGCAACCCCCTTTTTCTTTTCGCTTATAGTCTTCCATCATCATAATTTGTATAGTCCTCCCATGTAAACTTAATAGTAACAACTGCTGTACTGTTCATCTCAGTCTGAAGAATCTTTAAGCCTAAACAGTCTCAACTACAGCTAGATCTAAGGAGCCTCACTTCTGCCTATGTAAAATTGCTTATCTAAGACCTCAACAGGTAGAGCTGTTTCTCCAGAGGCAACAAGAGAGGAGAGAGTTCATTTATTAGGCATACCTGTCAGCCAGTTCATATTGTCTGGTTTTTATTTCTTTTTTTCTTATGGTGTGCCCTTTTCCCTGAAGTCTCTTCATGCCCTGTGATATCTATTCAGTGGACTGCAGGAGTCCGTTTAGTCTGTATATTGCATTCCCCCGCTACACTTCACCCACTGCTCCCGCATTTTTACTTCTTATTTCTTGTCAACATTTATTTCTTTCCTAATGTTTAACTTTCTTCCTTCTTCCCATCCCTGCTTGCCTCCCTTCCTCACCATTCACTCTTGTGGTGAGGTTTAAAAATGTTTCTAGCACTGAGGTGAAATGAATAATGTTACTTTAGTTTTTGCCTAAAGAGAGATTGTGTGAGAAACAGCCACTGCAGGACTCTGGAATCATTGAACAGCATTTGCTGTGCAGGCTTTTTCAGTCACTGAGGGACTGGCAGATCAGTAAAATCTCTTTTTTTGAGGAAGTCACTTGCACTGACTCCATTTAGAGAGAAAAACCTTGAACTGCCCCATCCAAATAACGTTGCATTGCTGGTTGTTAATGCAGTTTACCTGATCCCTATGTTATGGCACAACTGAATTGCTGTCATTAATGTTGCTTGTATTTCAGTTTGATAGAAGTCAGTCATTTCCATTCAATACATTTTGGTTTCTTTAGATAAGATGCTATTGAACAGGTCCATCATGTTTCACTGGCTGGGTTTCGCAGGCCTTTCTAGGGAGCTTCAAACTTGAGGACCATGGCATGCTGGACAGTGGATGTGGATGTAAGAGAGTGTAACTACCCGCTGTGTTATAAAATAACTGAAATATTATTGTAATCTCTGGTGGGCAAGTACCACAGGCAGCATTTACTATATAGCACTGTGCAAGAATGGGACTCTGGATTCGAGCAGCTGGACCCATGAGAAATTTATGCTAGCAAGGTAATTCCAGTGGTGCCATTGCATTGACTGCTTGGCTGAGTTGGAGGCCTAGGTTAAGTGATATCAATCTGATTATGAATGATTTTCTGTGTCAGAATACACTCTTTTCCATGCAGTAGGGGGAGTGGACTATGTTCAGTCGTACCTTCTGAATTATAATTATTTAGTTTGTCTTTAGGTTTTCCCCTCTTATTTTGTATTGTACTTGGTTTGATTTCACAGCAGTGTTACTGAGTGAGCTGCACAAACTGCTTTTAAAGCAGCTCACACTGCTATCAAAATAATATTTTAAAAGCATTAAAGAAAGGCTAATGTAATAAGGTAAATTCCCTTGTGTGTTTGTTTATTTACACTTATGAAATATCCTCATTATTGTAAGGCACAATTGAGCAGAAACAATCACTTTGAGGAATTATCGATGAAAAGGAAGCCTGTAATATTAGAAGAGTATTGGAAGTTGATAAATGCATTAGACTGACCCCACTGAACTTGTTAAGAGGTTTATATTGATTGTAGAGGAATTAATATTTAACCCAGAGTTTCCTTACAGATGAAAACAAATTTGTAGACCAACATACTTCTGCACTTAGAGGTTGTAAATATGAAAAGCAGAGTTACCGATCAGCTCACCATTTTGCTACTTCTTTATTTGGTTCAAATCTCCTTGTAAAACTATATAAGGGGAGGGAAGAAAAGAAGCTGTTTATGAACAATGGAAAAAGGCACTGCTGCTCACATTGTCAACATAAGGCCAACATGTCATTTCAGTTGCACTTTAAACTTCTTTTTAGGACTTAAGTACTGTACAGATCTGGTGGTGACCTTACAGAATTTCACTAGAGAGGAGTATGAATTCAGCTCACTGTCAGAGCACAGCCTGTACTGGGAGGTTTGCAGCTTTTCTCTGACTTGGTGGTACATACCTAGTGCCACATATATTTCTTTAGATGAAGCCTTTTTCAGAACATTCATGCAAAGATATGTTGGTCATATATGTCACCTTGTATATTTGCAAGGTGGCAATCTCAGGGTGGAATGATAACTTTGTTTAGAGGCTCTTGCTGACTTCTGACTGATCTAGTATACACAATCCTTGCTTTTTGTGTGCTCTGCAGGTTAAGATATGTCATCAGAAACAAGACACGTATGTTGCTATGATTACAGAATTTATCATTGTGTCAAAGCACTTTACAAACATAAATATCTTCCTCGTGTGACCTTTTGTCTCAGCTGAATTTCTGCTCTAGAAAAATGCTAAAGGTCAGTTTAGGAGGGCACACCATCTGGAAGAAATAGTGTAAGAGGCAGCCCATAGCTGCTCAGGTGAGGAGCTGAACAAAGCCAGCCTCATGCTATATTTGCCAGTCTCATACTGACTCTGATCTTCCTTGTACACTGTATTCTTGCAGCACACTCAGACTGAACACTCCTGAAAAAGCACATATTTACTTCTCCCATCATTAAACTAGTGTATCTGAAAATAGGAGGTATGACTGCCTGAGAGTAAAAGGAAGTATTTTGCGCTCATAACTTTGTGAAATTGTTCTATGAACAGTCTTCTCTTGTGCATGACCCATGAGATGATGACAGTCTTAGCTTGATCTAAGTCCTGTCAATGTAGGTTTAAAGGTTGGCTGTAGCAGATAGAAAAATTATGTTAAAATGGTACTTCTTTCTTAGTAGTTTTGATCTTTGCTCTCAAGACATATCTGCTGGCTTTGCTAATAAAGATGCAGATTTACAAGTGTTAGAGTCACAGAACAGTTTGAAGGGGAATGAGGTACTTGTCTGTGGCTTCTGTCATTCAGAAAATTCCAGCTAAGGTGTGATTTGCTGCCCCTCCTGCATGTGATAATGAAAGGGGAAGAAAGCAAAGCACAGCTTTATTCTCTGATCTTGCATTGTTTGAAGCACTGCTATTGACAGTCATCATCATCTGATTTTAAAGTGACCAAATTCAACACAGATATTACTGGTAAAAAGTAAACATGGAATTGTATAATGCTCTTTTTCAACCACTTTTGAAAACTTGAGCTTCATGTTAAAGGCAGTTAAACACTTACATTTTTCCTATAAATACATTGTCTATTCTATAGTTACAAAGGTGTAGTAAAAGAAAGCACATTAATCAAATGGCCTGTTTGTTCTTCTTTGTACATTTTCTTTGTCCTCTTTAAGTATATGCAATCTTTCCCACCCCTCCCAACCCAGTACTGTATCCACCCAA
>JAOEHY010003225.1:0-15846 GCA_025447955.1 Psilopsiagon aurifrons | reverse complement strand
GTTAAACTTCATCAGGTTGGCATCAGCCCACCTCACAAGTGTGTCAAGGTCCCTCTGGATGGCATTCCTTCCCTTCAATGTATCAACTGAATCACACAGCTTGGTGTCATTGGCAAACTTACTGAGGGGGCACTCAATCCCACCGTCCATGTCACCAACAAAGATATTGAACAAGATCGGTCCCAACACTAATCCCTGAGGGACACCACTCGTTACTGGTCTCCAGCTGGACATTGAGCCACTGAACACAACTCTTAGCGTGTGGCCATCCAGCCAGTTCTTTATCCACTGAGTGGTCCACCTATCAAATTGATGTCTCTCCAATTTAGATTCAAGGATGTCGTGTGTTGAACACTATGCACAAGTACAATTATTTGTCTTTGAGGGCACTTTATATAGGCTTTTAAGGGCAGAAACTGTACAAAAATTTGAGGAGTAATTTTGAAATTATAGCTTATACTTAGCTTCTTACTTTTATATTTTGGGTTTATAATCACTGTTTTTCTGATCATTTGCTATAATACCTAAGAGCCCCTATCATGACCAAAGTTCCATTCTTATAGATCATATGTAAACTTAGAATAAATATAATTTGTAATTTAAAAGGCAATAACTCAATACATGCCCATGGAAGCAAGTATAAAAAGAGTGAGATTCTACCAGTATGGATGTCAGTGACCTGAATACCTAACAAAGGCCAATCAATGCAAAATTTTATTGGCAATCTGGTTAAAGATAGATAACACATCTTATTTTGGCTGTTACTAGGTATTAGAAAGTGACTGCATCCCAGCAGCTAACTGAACATCTCTAGCCAGCTCTGTGAGTGCACTTCCTGTGCCTCAGTTTTGTCTGACCTAATACTGTGTGAGCCCTTCAAAGCTGTTCAAATGCAGAATAAAACAGATTAATTTATAACTCTTTAAAGATAAAACATAAAAATAATATAAATTGATTTGGTTTACTTTGCCTTAACACAGGCTAAGAGTTCTCATAAGTCAATTTCCCCTTCTCAGTGATGAGTAATTTTATGTGGTGTGGCAGTAATTAATAGCTGAGTAATGATACATCTTAAATTCACCATAAAGCAACAATAGCACAGTTTTCAATCTTCTTTTTTGTGTTGTGAACCCTTCAATTTCTTTCCAGCAAAGCTGTCATGGCAAATTAAATCTTTATTGTCACCTTATTACATGCTTGATTTCTTATTTTCATTGATGCCTTAAAAATTAATCACTAACTTCCAGAGGTCATTGAACCATAGAGAAGAAACCACAGCAATATTGGAACAGGATTGGAGTAACAATTTTACCATCCATTCACCACTTTTCTTCTAGCCCCAGCTGAGAATTAATGCATTTAACCAGTATTAATAATTAAAGAAATTATTCCTAATAAGTAATGAAAACACTGAATTTGGAATGGAGTCTTGTTTATCTCATGTCCATAAAAGAGAATAAAAAGACATTTTTGGTGCCAAATGAGTATTTAAAGCAGTTATAGTTGGTTACTACTTTGTTCTTTTTTAAATCTAACCCCCTTTTTTCTCTGAGTGAAAGAAAAAGTTGACTGCAGTCCCGTTTCTGTTGACTTTTTCTTCATTGTTTATTTATTGAATTTTTTAAACCCGATTTCTTTTTATAGAGTGTTTTCAGCTGTTGTATTTGGTGCAATGGCACTAGGACAAACCAGCTCTTTTGCTCCAGACTATGCCAAAGCAAAGATATCAGCAAGCCACTTGTTCCTGCTGTTTGAAAGAGTACCCTTAATAGATAGTTACAGCGAAGAAGGAGAGAAGCCTGTAAGTAAGCCAAGTGTAAGGCCATATTATTTATTGCCAATATAGACAGTATTCTTCTCACTCACTTCAAACTGATTTTTCTTCTCTTTCTGCTTACTTCCTTATGTCAATGTTTTCTCAACACCTTACGTAAACATGCCATGGACTATGTTCTCTATTGTGAGACCAGCTTTTGCCTACACTGCCTAAATGCTATTTGTGTCGAAAATCTGGTTTAGGTGCAATTTGTGTGGAATCCAACCAGCAGAATTATAAGCATTTTCAAAGTAGTTCAGTGCTGTACTTTGATTTTATAGCTTCACAAAGATTCAGATAACCAGGTTAAAGTCAGAATTCCAGCAAATGAAAAACTGTTGATTTCAGTGAGCATGGGGGAGGAAGGGAAAGACTTCGGCAATTCTGTTTGAATCCTCTGTCAAATCATCTTAAAGATGTAACACTGACATTATTTCAATTGTAGGAAACATCTGGAGGAAGCATAATGATCAAAGATGTGGCTTTTAACTACCCAAACCGACCAGAAGTCAAAATACTCCAAGGTTTGAATCTAAAAGTAGAAAAGGGACAAACTCTAGCTCTTGTTGGTAGCAGTGGCTGTGGAAAGAGCACTGTTATTCAGTTGCTTGAGAGATTTTATGATCCACTCGGTGGAGAAATGGTACGTATTTTTGCAAAAACATGTCAACATGTTAAGTGAGGGTGTGCTTATTTGGTTTGATGTGATAAATAGATATTCCTAGCTATATTTTTAACATATTTTTCATAGTAAAGACAAACAGTGGCTCATCAGAGCTCTTTATTTAAGTGTGATGGATAATATAATGGGCAAAGGCCCTGTTTCTCACATTATAATGAATCCATAAAACATGATCTGCATGGTAAAAATATGCCTGATCCACAGCCTAAGGAAGGCTTTGGATTCAGAGTGGTTTTCCTGAGGTCTTTATGTTAAAAACACTTCAGAAGTTATTAAGTATATGTATCTACATCTATATAATGAAGTAATAGAATTTGGGATCTTTTCTTTCCTAAACCAGTGAATATTGACCAAAAAAAAAATTTATAAGAATTTTTACTTGTCAGAAACATCCTTCAGAGTATGCCCACTTACTAAGTTATATATTGTGAATACTTACAGTAATTTTGGTTTAAAATACATCTAGGTCTTCCCACACTACTTATTCAGCAATTTTACTTTTTTTTTCATATATTGTTTATTGCTGTTTTCTATTTGACATAAATGTGCTCAGACATTTTGTTTGAAAAAGAACCCATACATTTTGGGTTGAGTGAGGTGAGAATAAGAAGAATTTCAGAAGTTGTCTTTGCAGACATGCTCACCAAAGGTAAAGCAATGCTTAAATAAGGCCTAGATGCAACGGGCAAGATCTTTTTGAGTTTGGAAATGTCCAAACAGGTCCAGTGTAGCAAACTGATGTGTAGAAAGAAGCTGCATAAAACTGAGTTCTTTACAGTTTCATATGTGATTTTTCACAACAAATTAAGAACAGGGAGCAGACCTTTAGCAGCCTGCAGATCCATTGGAATTCTAAAGAAAAGAGGTGGCAAATACCAAAGGAGTTGAAAGCAATTTCACCCTTCAGGCTTTCCCCTCTGCCTTTACATTCGTGTACGTAGAAATGCTGCCGCTCATTTCAGTGGATTTTGAATTAGGTTCTTATGATCTCTTTCCCTTGAAAAACAATTATATTGGCTGTGAATTGGCTGTTCTAGCACAAACTGTGGAATTAGTAGCTTGATCATGTCCAGTAGCCATGCTATGAAGGGAGCAGCTTTTCAATTTATCCAGCTGATCACGTCACAGAGCCTGAGCACTGCACTGGGTGATTCTAGTGGATATGTAACCACCCTCTGGATGATCTGGTATATTTGTGTCTGAGTTAATATTACTTGTATAACTATGAAACTGGTCTATCCAGAAAAATAATCTATTGTCATTTATTTAATAGACAATGAGAGCAACTCAGTAGTCAAATTTTCAGAAATGTCACAGAGATGCCAATAAAGAAAACTGGTTGCAAATGACCTCTTAAGGAAACCAGAAGTAAATTTGTTCATTGTCAGACGTTACGTCATGATTAAATTTCAGATTGGATGCTTGGCTTATGAGTGTGTGAATGAATAAACCAAACTCTTCCTTTATTTAAATGGAATGCTAGTGCCAATCTGTTCCTTCAGTGGGAATATATATGTGAGATAGAGGAAAGTTCTCATGCTGAAGAAAGAAATTAAAGAACTTTACCCACAGTTAATCTTACATTCTCTCAGCATATCCTATCTTCCACTGTCTTCAAAATCGTCATTGAATCTTGTAGCAAGAAAAAGGCCTGAAGCAGCAGAAGGGACTATCCTCACTTCTACAAGATAGCCCTTAGCAAATTTTGGAACATATAGAAGGAGGGCAAAACACTATGTGAGCTTTCAATTTGGTATCTCTAAGGAAATAGCTGCAATTGCATGACTTCTGTGTATGAATTTACAGTAAATCTCAAATGCACATATAGCCATGTGACTAAAATTCAAAATGTTTGTTTTCTCAGCTTCTTGATGGCAAAAATACAAAGACACTGAATATCAAGTGGCTAAGAGCTCAGATTGGTATCGTCTCACAAGAACCAATCCTGTTTGACTGCACTATTGGTGAAAACATTGCATATGGAGACAACAGTCGGCAGGTGTCACATGAGGAAATTGTCAGTGCGGCAAAAGAAGCCAATATTCATTCCTTCATTGACTCTCTGCCAGAGGTAAGTTATTCCTTTTCTCTCCTACTCAGAACTGGAGGTGATCTACTGTGGCAGGTTAAAAATGCATCCATTTATGATTCCCTGGAATATAATCATTCCCTTAGATGCAAATAGATCTGAAGCTGATTTTTAAATCTTAGCCTTTCTGAACTGTGTTTGCCATTCTTATTTTTATGCTGGGAGACTCCATTGTCAGGTGGAGAGCTGAACATCTAACATGTCAGGGAAGAAAATCCACAATTACAACTAATTGAGAGCTGGAAGTGTGGGATGGGTTTTGTAAGAGTTAAGCATTTCTTTAAAGCTCCTATTTATCTCAAGCACATGTAAAAGACTCTGCTAGACTGACAATTTTCTTACACTTTTCTTCCAGTTACACAGTCAGAATTTATATTTCTAGTATTCCTACAGTTAAAAAAAAAAAAAACTAAGAAAGTTTTTCTCATATATATCTGACCAACACATAATAATGTAAGAATTAATATCTTGTGTCAGATGAAAGGTCTGACATACAAAAATCTTGTCAGTGAGCAAAAAGACATATTTACAAGTAAGTCAATTTCTAACCTGCCAACTAGTATCCAAAACTTGTGAAGCAAGGAATTTGCCAGCTTAGTTGTATGTTGTATATATTCAGCTTAATTTCAGGTTCTTAGACTGCTTTTTGCATTTCTTCAAAAAAAAAGCACCTATGATTTTTTCTGATCATATTTAGTTTCCAATAGTTTATCAAGATCTGCTCTTTCCAAACCTTTGCAGAGAAATCTTCTGTTCTATAATGATATCTCATGAAACTTTGGTTTTTTTTGCAACCAAATATATAATACCTCAAAGGACTACTGTTACCTACGCATGAGTTTGTCCAGAGACATGAGTGGTCCTCCTTAACTGGCATAACTAAATGTCCAAAACTGTAGAATAGATATAGACAAAATGTATAAACGTCTATGTCTACATATATAATTTGGCCTGAAACTGATACATCTTATACATAGCTAGCTTGGAGTGTTTAAACTCAGGAATTGATTCCCAGTATTGCCATAGACTATCAATGAGCTTTGTTTTTTTTATCTCCTGATAGAGAATTATATTGCCTTCCAACTTTACAGGGGTTGTTACTTTGAATTTATGAAATGTTTGATGCTACAAAGAAGTCTTCTAGTGAAAAAACTGTAGATCTGTGGCAGATAGCAATGCTGGTCATCTGTTTTCAGAGAGCTATTGGCATGGAATATTCACTTCATAGATGTCAGGGTCCATATGCTTAAATATATGCTTCAGAATTGATTTGCATGCATAGTATGAACTTAACATATTGTTTCTAGAAATACAACACCCGCGTAGGAGACAAAGGAACCCAACTTTCTGGTGGCCAGAAACAACGTATTGCCATAGCCCGAGCTCTTGTACGTCAGCCCCAAATCCTGTTGCTGGATGAAGCTACATCTGCCTTAGATACAGAAAGTGAAAAGGTAACTTGAACCAAAAGTCCAGAATCTAAATCTGTCTTTCTTTGTATTATGATTATTGTTTTCACTCCCACATATTAAAGCCCAAAGCTGGAAATATAGTAGTTTATATAAATTACATGTTTATGCTAATAATAGACAAATATAAAGGTTTTACTCCTCCTTGCCAAAAAATAGCCTGCATTTTTTTGCATCTGCGTGGCAGTAAGCAGGTTGAAGTAGCAGTGAAGAAGGCATTTCTTTGCCTGGAATTCTTCAATTGGGAATACTATCAAAATTGAATCAGAAGTCTCATACTTCAGAAGCTGAAAAGACTGAGGATGCTGCCAGAGAACTAGAAAACTGCCAAATCTTGCTTTCTTAATTTTTCTTGCTTCTCCCATTGCTCTCTAGTCCTTGTTTTATGTTCATGGCTAATATGCCAGCTTCCAGTGAAAAAATTGCTAGAACATTTCTTTCTTTTTTAAGCCTAAAGCCATAGTCATGGTGTAACAGAGGTACAGGCTAGGTGCAGAAAATTAACAGATTCTACAAAAGTACTTAACTACTAATGAGGCAAATGTTATAAAAAATACTATTGTATGAAAATCTCAAACCCTGTGGACTAAGTTTTGGTCAAACCTATGCATGAAAAACATCAGGTTTGAGGGGGAAATACCATTAAACAATTCCAGGCTCTTTTGTTTTCTTAATTATGTGCCAGCTAGGTACAGAAATTTAATCTCATATTTTATTTTGCATTAATAAATATAAGGAACAAAGAAAAGAAAGCAGAGGTTCTTATTAGTATTTTTCTGCCAGTGCTAGCTTCAATAAAAGCATAATTCATGAGACTCCCTGTGAAATCATGAGAACTAGTATGATAATAGTTGACCCAAGATTACTGACTTAACTCCCATATGTAATTAATCAGTCATGAAGGGACCTCTGAAGGTCTGTAATCAAACCTCCTCTTCAAACATATGCCAATACTGAATTCAAACTAGAATTATTAGTGCTGTGTCCAGTAAGGTAGTTGAAAATGTACAGGGAGATTTAACAGTCTCTTTTGTCCCTGTTCCAATGCTTAATTATTTTTCAGAATATTTTTCAGAACTTCCCTGTTACAATTTTTAACCATTTTCTCTTGTTCTCCTGCCATGCACCTCAGTAATGAGCTGGTTCTATCTCATCCTCTTAGCTATCATGGCATCATCCACTATGACAGTTTTGGCTCTTTCCCAACGCATGCCAATTCCGAAACAGGAAACTAGAGCTGCAGATAATTGCGTTTCACTCATTGTCATATTACAGTTTAATTCAATTGAGGTATATTTCACTACAGCTGCCATAATAGTTCACCTTATGGTTTGTCCATTGTGCAGATTGTCCAGGAAGCACTGGATAAAGCCAGAGAGGGTCGCACCTGCATCGTGATAGCTCACCGCCTCTCCACCATCCAAAACGCTGACAAGATTGCTGTAGTCCAGAATGGCAAGGTTGTAGAGCAAGGGACCCATCAGCAACTCCTGGCTTTAAAAGGCATCTACTATTCTCTGGTGAATGCTCAAAGTGGGTCATGCAACATGTAAATTAAAAGCAGCAGTTATCTCTGAATTGTCACTGTAATTATTTCAATACTGCTATTTTTGTCACTGTAATTATTTCAGTATCAATAGACAGTCTTGGTACTTTTAGGTTTCCTCCTTCCTTTCATAAGTCCTATGAAAACAAGAAATGCTAAGTAAATACATACCATTTTATCGCTACTATTTCCCATTATTCAAAACACTCTACTATCTGACCAACACAGAAGCCTATTGCACTCACAAAAGTAGAAGCATGCTAAGCCAGATATAATGAATATTAGCTTGCTTTGAACTCTGTCAAAACCACATTAGTCAGGCATGTCTGGTAAACAACCTGTAAATATTTCCATGCTCCGTAAAGTTAGTTTTGCTGGTGCCAGAAACAGATCTCAAGCCTTATCCTCACTTTGCCCGTGCAAGGCTTGTTATCAACTTATTACAAGAACTTGCAGGTCAGTTGGTGGTTGATGCCAGATGTCTTTTGTTATGGTGTGGAATGTTAGCCTCGGATGACAGCAAAGGCTGAAAACAAAAGTCCTAGAACTATTACCTCATTGACGGTCAGTTACTGGTCATGCAAGAGGTGCAACCTTAAGAGCTGAGAAAAGACTGCTTTAAGTATAACATGGAAATGAAGGAACAGATAAGAAAACCACTCACAACTGGTGAGCAATGCGAGGCACCTGTTGCAGCCTATGAAATTAGTATCTGCAAGTCTTCCAGTGTTCCAGAGTTCAGAGGTCAAGGGCTAAGTACCCTCTAAACACCACAGGATTTTATAAAAGGTGAAAATGTGGAATTTGGGCTTAGAGGAGGGGAAATGAAGGCATCTTTCAATGTTAGCTTCCTTCATTGAAGAGCTCTTGAACCTGATCTCCCAGATGACTGAGACTCTCCAGGACTGTAACCACTGGTCGTACATGTCGTCAGCTGTGTGGTATTGTATATTAGCTTCTATTTTAGGATGACTAACTGCCTTGAATATGTACTAATAGTGATTAATAATTATTAAGAACTAGCCATTAGCCATGTATATTGTTAATGAATATCTATGCAGTAAAGTTTTGTTATTGAGTTTAAAACTGGCCTGATTAATCAGTTTTTCCACACTCCTGTCACAGCAATTTCTGATTCCCTGAGATTTATATATATGATCTGTCCTATCTATATGTAGATATTTATACACACACAGCCTAACTGCCTGAGATAGGCGGTTAGGCTCACTAATGTACTAGACCCACTCTCCAGAATGTTGATTGATGCAGTCTCATGGTATTTCTCTTGAATCACTTTTATGTTTTTTCTTTTGTTTCTGTCTTAGATAGAAAAATAATTTGACTCACAAATTTGTTTCATATTTATGTATTACTTAATACAATCAGGTTCTTATCCATGAATAAGGCTATTAGTCTGCACCATAATATAGATAAGTTATACTTGCAATTGCAAGAATGGAATAGATATTCTTTATCACAGTCTGACGATTCAAGAACATAGGAAGGTTTTTTTTACTAAATTCTGAAATTTAGTCTTTTTAAAAAAAATCTAGGCTTTGTAATTTTTGATGATGCAATTTCTAATGAATTGTAATAGATTTGCTTTAAGTGTCTGTGAGTAGAAATAATATAATACATTTGTTTAGTAAAGGAGACAAATATGTTTTTGAATGCAGTGAACAATCTTTCACTGATAAAGAATTTCTAAAATATCCTTCAAAATTTCTCTGGAATTACTCATGAAAAAAATGAAATGCTAGGAGATATTTCTATGTCTGAAATTGCACACTAGTTTCCTTTGAGTTCATGATGTAAGGTGTGTATTTTCTTCATTATCGCAAGTATTATTAATCAATGACTTTTATTTTCTGTGTCCATGTCATTAATTTACCACATGATGTCCTCATTCATTCAGAAAATAGCTAAGTTACTCTGCATTTTCTTTTAGTAATTTCTTCTTCATGTATAACTTCAACTCAATATATGCAGCGTTCTGTCTAATCCAAAAAGCATGTTATTATGAGGTTTTGGTTACTCTCCAGGATCCCCACTCTTTTCTGCCTAAGGGCATAGTATAAATTTACAGTCCTGACAGCATTGCTACCATGTCTGCTGAAGTCAGAGTTCTTAAGAACTTGACAAAGGCAGTAGACACTAGGTGCTCTTCCCAGCTTGTACTATGTTCAGCAGTCCTACTAGAGTCAATAAATGATGGTAGATAATGTTTATCTTAGCATTTAAATTAAAGGCCTTTCATTTATTTCTTCCTAATTTAATCGTATTTGTAACAAAATAGATTAAGATAAAGGAGAAGGTTAAAGAGTCTTCCCATGTATTAAAGATATTTCTGAGTATTACAAGAGCAAGAGATTTTCATGTAATGTGGGTAATTTGACTTCAGATACAGAATTTGAGTGCCATTTTCCTCAGTGAACTACTTATTTAAGATATATTATATTCAAAATCACTGACAAGCTACATGGAATGTATAAAGAACATATATAGAAATTAACAAACTTGAGTATTAAATTGCTACAGTTGTGTTACATATTATGTTAAAGTGAAACTTTATACCTGCAACACAATAGGTATTTTATGACTGACATCAGTATTTTACACTGGGTGAATTTAGTATTTCCTGCTAATGGAAGATAAAAGCAAGACATAATTGCTTGATTTTGCAGCTGTGGACAGGAAGTTCAATGTTTGGTTCAATTTAATATACCACAAACTTTTAAACAGATGTACAATGCACTTTTATGTTACCTGCATTAATAATGTTTAAAGAATTTAGTTATATAATTGGTAGAACTGACTGCAGTGGAGATACAGAGATGGTTTATCACTCTACACTGAGGAAAAATCTGTTTCTAGGATGAGACTACTTTCAAGAATGAGCATCTGGTGAGTGCATTCATGAGTATCATACGAAAACTGTTCTGCAAATAATGGTCTCAGAAAAAAAAATAAATAAAAAAGTTACAGAATTTAAAACTTTCAGCTCCCAGCTGGAAAGAGAATGTGTATCAGTTTGGTCAGTAAATAGTCTGGTGCTTGAGGCACAAAATCAGGGTTGATATTTCTGAGAAGCCTCAAGGAGCTCTAACAGAGTTGTTTATGTGTGTGCAGCTGCTCATGATGTTGAGCACAAGCCATGACTTTGATTCTTGTACTATCAAGTACAAACATCAGAATAGCAGCTGCAGTTCTCCTGCCCATAACCCCCTGTCTGTCTCTATCTTCTGGGTAGAGCAAACCCCTCTTTTAAGTGTTTGCTTCAGGATTCCCATATTACGTTCAAACCAAAGCATCAGAATATTCATGCAAATAAAAGGAACTTGGGTCTCAGATTAAGTCAAGAAAAGTTTTGAACTACTGTTTTTATCCACAGCTTTTGTTTTTAAATACTCAAAGCATATTGCAAATGTTAAGCTTCGAAATACCCACATATCAGTAAGAAATATTGTGGCTGGTTCAGGAGGAATCGTTTCAACATTCTCAAGCATTTTGCCTACTGACCTCAGTTTCACAGATAAACTGGCAAACTGGCCAATTACTTGGATTCCAGCCTAAAGATTGAGGTCGCATATCTTAGGCATCTGTATATAATTTTTTATCCACTTACCATTTCACAGTAAGCCATTAAATCTGTCATCTTAAAAAGTCCATATTGGGGTTTTCACATATTTTACAGATACTTGAACGCTGCAATATATTTTTTTCCTCAAATTGTATATTTTCTGTATTTAGAGATGTACTACACTATATATTTGGTCGTAGTAAATTCCATTGCTTTACCTTACTCTCTTAATTGCATTTTATCTGGAAAATCCATTTTCTATTGCACAGTTGTTCTTCAGCTATAGCTATCTAGAAACTGATTTGGAATTTGTTTCTAAGTTTCATCAAGAAGAAGGATCAAAGGAGCTCTTGTCTAGTTACTCCAAGTTTGTTCCAGATTGTCAGGTTTACTATGATTCCTTATATTACAGTAAAATATGTATCTAGGATGTCCATGCCAGAGAACATCTGGCTAAAAAAAATTCTCAATAACACACCAGTGAACTTCTCACTGTAGGTGTTAATGTATGTCCATACACATCACTCAGTCGTATCCAAGAAGCTATGTATCAAATTCCATCTGAATGTGAGAAAACAATGTATTATCTTGAGGGTGGTTAAACAGTGATACAGGCTGCTTAGGAAGCCTGTGGAGTCTACATACAGACATTTAAAACTAGACTAGGCATGGTCCCAAGCATCCTGCTCTACTTGACCCTCCTTGAGCTCGGGTTTGGATTAGATGATCTCATTCCTTACAGAAATGGATTATGGCTCTGAAGGCAGATAAATCCAGTTGAAGCCCCCCCAGGTCAGGGAAAGTCTGTCTGAGGAGCAGAAAGCTTTGCTTGTATCTTGATTCTATGATCGAGAATTTCCATTTGGGTTATTGAAAATTTGGCTGCTTCATTGCTTCGTAGAAACATAGTGACAGCTGTATCTATCCTGTTTTGTTAAAAGGTTGATAGAAAATACTGATAGAACTGAAGTCAGGCTAGTTAAAGGACAGGTAAGTTACATGCTTCTTGAAGTTCTTTGAAAGAAGTATCGCTTTTTTACTAGAACGGAGAAAGAATTGGGGTCAGATGTGCTCCACTCTCTCCTCTCTACCCCGTTCCTGTTTCAAAACAAGAAATGGATCACAGTGGAGTATACATTCCATGATTTAAAGAATTGCAATAATACTGTAAAGTACTTTTCCCCATGTTATGCAGTGAAACACACCTAATACGCACATACCTTTTGGGACCTCCTAAAGGCCATGGGATGCTGAACACATCCAGTCTGCTGTGCATCTGCAGATATATTTTTACTCAATAACTCATGCAATGAGAAAGACAGTTTTACTCCTTTTCCTTTTTATCTTCTTCATTTGTAGTATGGGGTGGGACAAGGCAGCATGTGACAAGACAACGTAGGGCATAGCAAGACAATGTTGGGCATGATAAGACAATGCAGAGCATGACAAAACAATGAAGGGTGGGGAGGGGCAAGGTAATGCAGGGCACAGCAAGACAATGCAGGGTTGGGCAAGGCAGGGAGAGGTAAGACAATGCAGGGCATGACAAAACAATACAGGGCGTGGCAGGGCATGACTAGACAATGCAGGGTACAGGATGGGACAAGGCAATGTGTGACAATGCAGGACAGGATGGGACAAGGCAATGTGTGACAAGACAATGCATGGCAAATGCATGGGGTAAGTCAGGGTAATAGAAGATAATGCAGGGCATGACAAGACAACGCAGAGCCAAACTAGAAAAAAGCTCCTTTATTCTGGAATTAAAGTGGCAAATGCACATTTCAGAATTGCTCATTCCTGATTAACATCACATGTAGATGAACCCTTATATGATTTGATCACACTTCTAACTTCTGGCAACAAGAATGAATTAAATAAAAAATTCTCCCCTGGACAATTGGAAGAAAGTGCCTAATACCGTATTCAATAATTGTCTGATCTGTACTTATTTATGATCCTACATTCATTACGTACTCCAGAGCACTATTAAATCAGGCAATTTTTATAGCTCCAGTGTATTGTTTTAAAAATATTCATAAAATCAGCACATACTCCAGAGAAAATATTTTGTTTTAAATGTGAAATTCAGGCTACTGATTGTACAGTAGATGAATTTAACTAGGTTTTTTTTTACTGTTTATTGTATTAGAGGTCAAATGTTCATTTCAGCTTCAGAAAATGCTATGTAATGAGTTGCGTAGCTTCATTTCCCTTAAACGTATTCAGAGCCTGGGTAAGGTGTTCCATAGCGGACTTCTCTTAATCTTCATTCAGCATTGTTGAGATAGGAACTTACAGAAGGATATATTATTATAACGCGATTAAATAAAACTCATTAACAAGCTTTTCTCTAGTTTTCTCTCTAGCAAATATTTCTTTATTGAACCATACATCAGTGAATTTTTCTATAGAATTTTCTTCTCATGCTCTGATGGGAAAGTTGGAGAAATAAATGACCAGGTAATAGGAAAGTTTTCATTCATTTCATGCCTATTCTTTCCTTGTAGTAGAGACCTCGGGCAATTGTCCTCTAAAGATGATTCTAATATTTAGCCCAAAAATAATTTCATAATTATTTCATGGAACTGAAAAAGAAAAAAAATCACATCTTGTTATGTCTTTAAACTAACATCATTGTTTGAGACAGGAGTACCTTGCATTTTCCCACTCTAACCCCAGTCTGTGCCAGACGGCTCCTGCAAACCTACATCCTTTATGCCAGAAGCTCAGAGGGAGGGTTCTACCTCCTCTTCTTATATGTCAAGATACCTTATTCTATTCCTATGCCAGTTCTCATGCCTTTCCCTCATGCCTTCCCTCTCATGCCTTTCCTCCTACTCTTGCTGTTCCTCCTTGCCCACATCCTCCACTTCTCCTCGCCTTGTGCAGCTCTCATTTTGCTACCAGCCCTGCCTGCCTGGCAAGCTGGCTTCTCTCTGCCACAGCTTCCCTGTTCACTCTTTTTCATTTTTTTCTGCTGCTTTTCTCCCTTTCTTAGTAGGTACCAACTCTAAGAGTAAGGCACAGTTCAATGCATGAATGGCTGACTCCCAGCTGGGTCTGAGGGAGGTCCTGGGAGTACTGGGGATCTCTTGCATCTGTGCCAGCTCTGCAAGAGCTTCTACAGGGATTCCTCGTTTCCTGCTCTTTGGCCTTCTCATTTTCATCAAAATCATGAATGTTTTGACTGATACGTAACAAATTTCCTAAAATGTTGGAATTGATCACATGCAAAGCCCCAGAATTTCTTTGTTTTACCCATAATTAAATGGCACCCTATTAGTCTGTAAAGTCAGCTAATTACTTATATCTTATACAGGTATTTTCTATTAGTTTATAAACTGTTTAAAGGATAATACTTAGGAGAGCCTAGTAGCTGTATGAAAACTGTGGATATTGTTTTCCTGTAACTCCATCAGCTACTGGAGTTCAGATCCACTTTTATGACAGGAAGTGAAACGAAGTTTCTTGTAACTTAGAGAACCTACTTCCTTTCTTCCTCCCCTGTGCATCAACTCAATGTCAAAAGCTCCTAACTTCTAGGCACGTCATTTGTTTTATCCATGTTCTTACTGCACAGGATCACACATTAAATATTTGTTGGTAATATATGAAATTCTGAATGACATCCCTTAAAGACAACCACCTTGTACACTACCAGAAATAAGCCAAAATGAGATGAAATGAAGTCACGCATGATATAGTTTCTATGAATTTTCCAAGTTTTCAGTTTTCAATTAGTCTTTGGCACTACAGACACAGAGGAACAGCCATCTAAAAGTCAGCCAAATAATAATGATTGCTGCTGGGAAGGTAAAATAAGTCCTCACTGGTACTCTTTTCTTCTAGAAGGACAAAGAACAGGCAGTGTGGTTGAGAGACACCAAATTTAAAATTGATAAAATAAAACCTTTTTATATAATACCCAACAAATCTGCATAGCTCAGAACTAAGAAATACAAATTAGACCAAGAATTTACTATGTATTTTTAAAATTTTCTGATTGAATGAAATTGAAATAATGACTGAGATGCAACAGGTGGTCTGATTAAACTATCTCTCTTTCAAGATGTTTCATGTTAGTCTAATAATGTTTCTCTCACAGTCTTCTAAGGTGTTAAGCACCAGTTATTTTCAGAGACAGGCTGTGGGGACACATGACATCATCATCTGAGTGAGTTCCATGTTTATGGTTGGAGGAGGGTTGTTCCTTTTTCTCTTTCTGCTACCTACACTCTGTATCTTGTTATGTCATCCTTTGCCCTTTCCAGGTTTCCTTCTGTTTCCACTTTATTTAATCTCTAGCTCCTCTTTCTTCATGCCCCCTTTCTGAAATGAAAAGTAAACCCTAGACTTCTCGTTCAGCCTCAAAAAAGGGTGTTTGGTTTGTAAGTAGGCCAGGATGGTCTGCTCCTTGAAGAGATTATGAAGTTACAAATGGCAAATTCTACTTGTTGTACAAACCCCACTGTGTAGGATAAGAATTAGGAATTATTGATACAAAAGTTATATGGCTCAATTCTGGAACTGAAATCGAACATAGACATTGGTTATATTTGTAATGCAAAATTTACAAATCTGTGGGATTGTCATGGGTTCAGCAGTAGCAGTCATTTTTCTCCTTCTTGGTAGCTGGTGCAGCACTGTGTTTTTGACTTGTG
>JAOEHY010003224.1:0-11812 GCA_025447955.1 Psilopsiagon aurifrons | reverse complement strand
CAAGTTACATCACTTCTCTGTAAAAATATTACCATAGAAACTTATCATGCAAAGTTCATCTCCATGTAAGCACGTAGAAATGAAAGGTAAAGCTACTCACAGCCATTTGAGTGTGACACAGGTGAATTCTGTAAAAGACAAAATAAACCAGCAGGCTAATCATATGGCAGAGATCACATCATAATGAAGAAGTATTGGTATGCAAATATGTAGTGGTATTTTAAGGTTCTTTCTGGAAACATGGACCCACAGTACCTAGAAGCCCTCTAAGCAATAATTTTTATTCACAACAAACTAATCAAAGTAGGAAAGTAATATCCATTTTGATGGATGAAATATTTGAAACAGAGAACTACTACCTGTTTTCTTCAAGCCTGCACAAAACTGAACATACAGCACAGATCAATTAATCATTAGGACATTGCTTTGATCAAGCCCACCACATTATTTATTTATTTATTTATAATCAAGAAACTTGTTTCAGCTTGAAGCTGTGATAAATCTTACTAAAGTGAGATGTTACTCCTCTGAGCACAGCCAGATTGCCATTTCCCCACAAGCAAACTGTCTGCTTATTCTGCAGTTCCAACTTTCTGCTTAGCATTGCTTAGAGTGGTTTTCCAAAAAACTCTGCTACCTAGAGTAAATGTGATGAGGGAAACACTGGCACTACTTCTGCCTGTGGGATAAGCAAACTATTCCAAAGAACAGCTTGACTGCTAGTAGGTGGTAGACAAACTAATTCAGCTTTTTTCCCCTTTCCACTTCTTAAGACAGTTTGTGTATTACATATTCTACCCTTAGGGATGTCCATACACAGATAAAGACTTGATAGTGCTTTCTGCATTTGGTTGTCTATATTTTTTAGGAATACTTATAGTGTTTAAGGATTTTAGTTAAATCCAGAAACAGAAAAATGAAAACAACCTTACACATAGAGTGACTTTTTCTCTTTGTACATGAAAGTAACACTCTTATTCACTCCCATAACCCTAAATTATTCACTTTCTTAAATATGATACATTCAAAAGAAAATCAACACCAAAATAAGAATTCTACACATTTACTACAATTGTATTATCTGCAATTTTAATAGAGAAATACAGACTAATAAAATTTTTCAAGATATTTTGTTAGTGCTTTCTGAAGGTATTTCAATTCTCTAAGCTAGTATACATTAATTCTCTAATTAGCATATATATCCCAATTCTTTTTAAGATAGCATTCCCTCAAAATAGAAATTAAAGCAATTTTAACCTTTGCCTAAAGAAACCTGCTTGGGAGTATTAGATGTTTTGGTTTTGAATCACTTCACAAGCAGTACAGACACTTGTAAGAACCCTGAACAGATTTAATGCTATAGGTTTTAAGCTGGGACTATGTTCAAAACTGTGTATTTCAATCATACTTGACTTTTGCACTAAGCTTTTATATCATAAATCTACTTTGGAAAATGATTGGTGCAGGGGTTTCATATGCTACTCTGAGGGAAAGGTTTATTAATGTCAATGTTATCAGTTACCTTGACATTTTGATGTACCAGCTTTCTTTTTTTCCAGACCAAACAAGTTAAACTTGGGTATGATCTTATCTGACTGTTAGATAAAACTTACAAAATTATTAATGAGGCTAAGAGGACTGATGCCTCTGTTCTACAGAATTTTATCTGGACGGTACACAAGGACCACTTGTAAAGATCTGAAGAGCTGCACTGAAATCTGGACTACCTGCACATGGGATACCACTTTATTAACATTTTCATTTTTCTAGAAGTTGCTGTGCTTGATTAGTAATAGAATAATACAATCACTATAGAATCAGATATTCTCTAATAATATTTAAGCAATGGAGGAAAAAATAGAAATATGCTAGCATTCTTGCATGGAATCTTTATTATAAAAAATAATTCCAAAAGCTTTTTCTTACAATTTAGTGTGATTTATCTTTTTTTTTGACTTATCTAGGATGATTTTCCTATCTAGAATAGAACGTAAAGTCACTTACATACCCATATGTACTTTGTTGCAGACTCATCCCCACAACCCTTTATAAAACAGAAAACAGGTATTTCAAAACCTTAAGGAGGAAGATATTTTCCTACCTCCGTGAACATAAAATGAGTTAAGAATTAGGGTGATGAGAAATTCCTGGTTTGAGTAAGGTGAAGAAGAAGGGAATTATAAAGCCCTAAATGAACAGGTCACAATTTTTCACAATTAGTAAATTAGAGAACTGACAGCTTTATATACAGAAAAGTGGTTCCTTACCAGAAAGTCGTTTCACTATGCCTCAAACTGCTAAGTCATTTCAGGTCAATCTAAAGCATTTTAATCATCACTCAGCAAATTGTTTAGCAGTCAGCAGTGGCTGGGAAACTCAGTAATCTTTTTGCCTAAAACACTGTTTAGCAATTGTACTCCCTGTCATGCTACAAATTTCATCAGTTATGAAAATCATGATATTTTGTTTTCATTTCTTCTCATATAAAAAGGAATATGCCAATATATTCTGCCACTAAACCTGACCATGAGACCAAATATATAAGCACCAGCAGAAGAAGGGGGAATTAAACATTACTTCTGTAGCCAGACCTGGTACCAAACAACCCACGTTTACTTCAAGCAATCCCCTTTTTAGCCCTGTTTATCCTATTGAAAAGGATAGCTAAATTCAAGAAAAAATTCCCACAGTCACTTTTCAGACATACCAAGCACAAAGTACGGCCCCTCTAAGGTTAGTGATTGCTGCTGCAGTCTGCAGTTTTGTCAGCATCTCATACTTGATTGTTTCCATGGTAACCAAGGAAATGGTGGTGATCAAACAATAGAGCAGGACAGAACCATTTATCTTCTGTAGGACAGCCATGTTAACTAATCATCAGTAGCCCTACTGCTACTTAGCAATAGTCAAAAAGCTTGTTTCTGACCAAACTGACTGAGCCATCTGTTAGCAGGGCAGTATTCTTCAGGCTCTTGCAACTCTAACATTGTTATCTTTTGCTTTCTAATCTGTTCAACAATTTGTTGTACGACTCCTCTGGATGCATCGGAAAACATCTGAGGAGTCTCTGATTTGCATGGCTAAATACTATGGGAAGATGATGTCACTATCTTTTCTACAATTTATTTTTTTTAAATTATTGCTGTATACAAGTTTATATTCTCTCCCTGTTCTTTGATTTTAGTAGCTGTGCTTAGGTGTAGAATATTGTTCAATATGAACAATGTATCCTTAATATTCACAGAAGTTTACATTCAATTCCATCTTTGATATTTTACAGCATATATTAAGCAACAACAAAAATAAAGGTTCAGAATGTAGATAAATGTTGAGAGTTCATTTACCAATGCTTATCCAAAGGCTTGCTTAATTTCCCAGCTTCATTTCCTCTTGTTTAAATTGCTATCTTAACCACTTTATCAAAGTTATTGTAATCTTGGCATGATCAATATGCAGAAACCCAGTGATTTCAGTATATGTCTTATAAGCTAAAACCCACAGATTTGCAGCTTTATCAATAAATTAACTATTTTTATAACTCACTATTTATAGGTTATTTTAAAAACAAAGTAATGAAAACAAGGAGATCTCTTTACCAATAAAATTCAGTTAATAATATCAACTAAAACAGAAAATCGTCTGCTTAGAGGAACTATCAGTGGAGACTACCTAAGCAAAACTTAGGTGAAAACCAAAATACAATAATTTCAGAACCTATCTTATTCAGTTTGTAGTAGACTCCCTGCTAATCCTATTACAAGTTTTTCAAGGAGACTCTTATTACTTAACCCTAAAAACATCACTGTATATATAGAAACTCTAAGAGTCCTCTACTGAAATACAGCATGACAAAATATAACTAAACATAGAAGTTTTACTGATGATTACTCAGTATGATTAATGTTCTTAAAATTTTTCTTTTCCTGCCTTCTTCCTTATTTACTTTGATAGAACATAAAGATATGCATGCAGATGACAGTTTCACATACCAAAGGATACCCTACTCTTTTACCCTATTTGTGTTAGATTTCTTACAGCAGCACTCAGAAAAGAATAACAGAGGTTAAAAAATTCCCCATCATAAAAGGGTCTATAGCAATGACTAAAATTACATACACAACCAGAAGTTTAATGCTTCAAAAATCACTACCTTGCAGAGACCTGCTGAGTTTATTGCAGATATTTACAGTATAGTTTGTCAACACTAAAGCAAGCCAAGAAACTTCTCTTCATTTTTATTCCTATTGCAATCATAGTTATCTTTTCTTTGCAATTTTTTTACCATTAAATGATTTCACAGCTACAGTTGCCAGATTGAGTACATGTAAATCAAAATTAGAGCCCCTGAAGCACAGAGGACTAAACAAAATCTCAAAGATAAGCTTTTTTGGTGTGCATATTGTTTTAAATCCTTATTCAGATATATCACGGAGCTATTGTATTTACAGGAATAAGTATAGTAATGTTGGCTAGCAATTATTACTAATTAAGCTAAAATTCTGAACATCATTCAACTACACATTTTCTCTTCTAAATGTATCTCTTAGTCCCTCTGCACTGATGTACAAATTTAGGAAGAGTTAAAATTGACTCTGCAGACAATTTTATGAGATACTGATATTCAATCACCAGAATCTGAAGTAACATGAAAGATGAAGTTGTGCTGAATGGATGATGTGCTTGAGATAGACAGGGCAAACAATCTCTGCTGATCCTTTAGGACATTCATTAACTTTTACAGAAAGATGTGTAAACAGGACTTATACATTGTAAAGGCTTAATCCAGCACTTCTTTTCTAAATGACCACCTCATTAATGATTGACAAGGAATGGTATTAAACATGCAATAGCTTAAAGGGGCAAATCCCTCAATAAGATCTTTGCATGAGAGAGGCACAGCTTGGAGTTTTCCTCTTAAACTTCACATTACTTCAAAAGTTTGGAGAAACCTCTGCAGTATGTTTCTGTCTCTCAAAATAATATGTTTGTGTGTATATATATGTATATATATATATATATATAAAGTTATGTCACATTGGTGCCATGAAGATGTTTATAGTAAATACTGCTGTTACCTCTCAGTAATGCTTCCTGTTGCGGTCTATCATTGCTTTTTTACTTGGTCAAGAGCAAATAAAAAATTGTGAATTTTTAAAGTACTGTAAAACTCACCTCTGCCCCTCAAAAAACCCACTGCAAATAGTCCATTTATTGATTTAACTTATGTGTATTTCTTTCACAATGCTTGAAAATTCTCCAGGGCAGGCAAAACAAGCATAAAATACATCATACATCAAAACCATCGATACTTAACCAATTGTCAGTTTGGTAGATGTGGTAAATAAAAGTCTCATATTTTCATATAGCTTACTACTCTTGAGGCACTGATAGTTTTCTTTACACTATCATAACTGACTTCCAATAATTATTTCTTTTAACTCCCAGAGGTAATATCAACATGATAAACAGATATGTCAAAAGACCAACAAAAATCAGTGACTGCTTATAGCTACCTACTAGAGGATCAAGAACTATGTTTCCAACAAACTTTTCTTTTGTTAAGCAGTATCACTCATTTAAATTAAAATGTACAAGCAAACAAAAAAGCAGAAACAAACAAACAAAAATGACCCTCAAAACCTCAGACCAAAAACCAGAACATAACCCAAATGAAAAAATCCACACAGCATATAGTGTCTACATGGAGCATATTGTAAAGTTTGTACCGAGATCATAGTGGTGATTTCACTACATGTGGTGCCATAAACTATTAGAAGGCCACAGAATTTCTATTAACTTGGAAGTGCAACATGTCAGGTCTTGTCTTGAGCAGAATTTAGTTTAGCTTTGATATAAAGTCTACTTGTGAAATTACTATTGCCTGTGTATATTATTTATGGCAAAAGTCTAACAAACCTATAAAGCTGATGAGTAACAAACGCTACCTTTTTATGTTAAGTGGACTTCGAGGATGCTATCACAGAACCTAAACTAATGGCAAAAGGGTTAAGATAGTCACGTTTTTAGATAACAATCAATGAAGAAAAAACAAATAAAGACATGGATTTGAAAACATAAAGAATAATAAAAAATCCCAAGACAGACACAAATCTGAGAGGAAAGAAGTGGCCACCATCCATCGTATACTCCTTCAGGCAAATAACACAGGACACATAACTGTAATGGTCCCCCTCACTCTACCCCTCTTGAGGATGACTACCCACCTTAGATACTAGACTTACACAAGAAAGATTAACAAAACATCAGAGAAAAGGAGTAGAAAATTTGGGTAATTTTGGTACAAGAAGTGTCCTGGTTTCGGCAGTAGCAGTCGTTTTTCTCCTTCTTGGTAGCTGTGTGGAGCTGTGGGGTGTTTTTTTGTTTTTTTTTTTTGACTTTTGGCTTGTGAACAGTGTTGATAACACCAATGTTTTGGTTGCTTCTTAGTACGTTTTGGTCTGGCCAAGGACTTTCTGAGTCTCATGCTCTGCCAGGGGGGACGGTAAGCTGGGAGGGAGCAGAGACGGCGCATCTGATCCAAACTGACCAAAGAGGTATTCCATAACACAGCACGTCATGCCCAGAAGGTAAAAACTGGGGGCAGGAACCTGGAAGAGAGGAGTTCACAGCTCGGTCGCCGGGTGGTGAGCATTTGTATCCTCTTCCCTTGTATTTTCCCTGGTCATTATTGTTCTTGGTAGTAGCAATAGTGATTTGTGTTATACCTTGGTTATTGGACTGTTCTTATCTCAACCTGTGGGAGTTACATTCTTTTGATTCTTCTCCCTATTTCCCCCCCCACACACACACTTTTTGGAGTGGGGGGGAAGAAGGAGGGGGAAGTGAGTGAACAAACTGCTTGTTTTACGGCTTAAACCACCACAGTTCTTTTAGGAGGGGGAAGTGAGTGAACAAACTGCATGGCTGATTTACAGCTTAAACCACAACAAAGAAGTTTAACTGAATTACCAATGAAAATTTTCGAGATTGTAATTGAGTATTTGGATTAAACAGTTCAGACTTGAATTAGACTAACAATAAGTTATAGGCTCTGCCTGTACAGTGTGTTCCATTTTGCCCTTAGACCTTCCAGCTTTAAGCAGTTCCTATTTAAATAGCATGTAGTGCAGAGCATATAGATGATTAAATAGGAGCCAGGAGTTCCGAGTAAATGGAGCTCTTCAGGAAGTGAAGCCACTGTTTCTATCTCTGCCTACTACTCCTCTATATTGCAGACAAATAGACTTCCTCCTTCAAGATAAAATGTCCCATTGTGTTCTATGATATACAGAAGATATAAAGCATGATTAGACATTTTAAAGTAATTATTTTTGACTCCAAAAAGCAACACAGAATGTGATTCAAGTCCTGTTTAATGTCAAACAACTATAAAAATACCACCCAGAGATCTTTCCGCAGGCTGGATAATTATGACTGTCAGGGTGTGTGGGATAGTATGGGCAAGTACCTAGGCCAGTATGCACCAGCAGTGTTTTGGAAATTCATCCCTGAACAAGCGCAAAATCTGGAAAAAAATGTAAAACATTTGGAAAAGAGTATGCTGTGGTCCTGGCAATTCCAAAGAGGCTCAAATCACTGCAACATGCTGGAGCCTGGCCCATGCTTGCTGAGCCCTGCTTAACCCTATCCAGTACCCTCAAGGGGAAAAGAAGCTCTATGGATCTGATGGCAAAGCAGTAGACACCATGGCTACTCAATCCTCAACAGGAAGCACGACAACTACTCCAACCCTGGTGACAAGCACTGTGGCTGCTCCAATTCCAGTGAAATACAATAACAAGATTTTAAAGAACAATCTAAAATACCACAAGGGGGACTATAATTGGTAGTGATTTTCTTTTTTCTGTCCTTATTGCTGCCAACAGAAGAGACAGTTTTAAGAAGTGTCAGTAATGAAATGCTGATATTGCAGCCAAGATCAAACTATAGCAAACAAAGAAGGAATTATATTAAAAAAAAATGAATCTTCAAAAGCAGTCGCTTGTTTAAAAAAGTATTGCTAAACAGGAAAAGAAGCTAATTAAGAACTAACCAAGCAGCTCATTTTAACTTGTATTGTAAATTCCATCTTTACCATTATTTGATTGATTTGTTAGGCTTTCAAAATACAAACATTAGAGATAAATAAAAAATATGCGGTGTCATTCATGTAGAATTTCAGCTATGCTTCCCTCCTCCTTCACTCCCCCTCAACCCCAGTATCAGACTTATTTCATCAATATTTTAAACTTTAATTATACCAAATTCTAAACATAAAATTTATTTAAACTGAAGTAATGACTGAGATGTTCTATATATTTATTAGCATAGAATTTCTAGCATGGTGAAAAAGGGCTTTTGGATGAGTCAGGAACAATGTAACAGAATTATTCTGTAAATAGATATAAAACCCCATTATGTTAATTAATGATTCATGTGCATTTTACCATTTAAATGTAACATATGAATTTAATATTCTGGCTTTTTTAGTCTGTCTTTGTTAGCATTGAATTAGCTAGAATTATTATACCAGCCATTTTTTAATGCAGCCCTGTCCAAACCACAGAAGTTCTCATGTTACTACATTACCATGTTACCGCAAATATCATAGATTTGGAAAAATGAAATATATTTTTTGCTTTTGTAATATATTGTAATGGAACAATAGTAACAGAAACCCACACTACTGTGCAGTCATCCTTAATTACATGGCGAGATGATACCATTTTTCTGAAGTATTATTACTTTACTATTGTCACCATATGTTAAAAAAAAAAATGCAGATGGAAAATTCATTTTTGAATTAAGATGAATACAAGAATCCTGGTCCACCTCCAGATCATAACTAAAAGCTGTTTTTCTAAAGCCAGTGAATCTATATATATGACAAAAATATATTATTGGAAGTAAATGTCCAATTAGAAATGCATAATGACAGATTTTACATAAACATAATTGCATAAGTATATGCTATTTGTATAGAACCATAGAACCATTAGGATTGGAAAGGACCTTAAGATCGTCTAGTTCCAACACCCCTGCCATGGGCAGGGACACCTCACAAACCGGCTTGGAAAAAACCTTTAAGCTCATCCAGTCCAACCATTCCCCAGCACTGCCAAGGCCACCACTAACCCATGGTACTGGGGGCCTCTTCTCCATGGTGTATGAACACTTGCAGGGATGCTGACTCCAGCACTGCCCTGAGCACCCTTTGAGGAAGGAATTGTTCCTGAACTCCATCTAAACCTCCCCTGGTGCAGCTTGAGGCTGTTTCCTCTTGTCCCATCCCTTGTTCCTTGAGAGCAGAGCCCAGCCCCTCCTGGCTCCATCCTCCTGTTAGGCAGTTGTAGAGAGCAATCAGGTCCCCCCTGAGCCTTCTCTTCTCCACACTGAACCCCCCAGGTCCCTCAGCCGTTCACCATCACACCAGCTCCATTGCCATTCTCTGGCCCTGCTTCAGTGCCTCAAAGCAGTGAGGGGCTCAGAGCTGAACATAGGATTCAAGGTGCAGCCTCACCAGTGCCCAGTGCAGGGGCACAAGCACTGCCCTGAACCTGCTGCCACACTGGTGCTGATACAGGCCAGGATGCTGGCGGCTTCTTGGCTGCATGTCCAGGTCTTTTCCATGGGCAATTTCCAGGACTCTCTCCCTAAGCCTGGAACGTTGCAGGGGGTTGTTGTGGCCTGAGCTCAGGTCCTCTGCCTTGTTGAATCGGATACCATTGCTCCAGTCTGTCTGGATCCCTCTGCAGATCAACTCTCCCAGCTAAATTTACTGCTGGTGCCCTCGATCCCCTCATTAACATTACCAATGAAGCTATGAAACACCACCGGATGGGCAGCCATGGAAGTTTCACCACCTGTGTTAAAGGCGCTGCAGCTGCATTCCCACTGCCTCAGCTTCTGCAGCCCCCCGAGGGAGCCAGCATGGAGCCAGCTCATGCTCTCTCTTTGTTCATTGCCCAGATTCTATCAACATAAAGTAAAATAAACTAGTTAAGTAGATGTTTTGAGCAGATGAGTAATGTCTCATTTTAAGCAAGGTAATATACTGCTTTAACTTGTCTTTTAAAAGAGAAAAATGTAACCTGAAGGAATCTTTCATAGCTCTACTTGTTTTGGTTGGGATAGAGTCAATTTTCTTTGCAACAGCTCATCTGGTGCTATGTTTTGGTTCTGTAACCAAAACAGTGTTCATACGCCAGTGGTTTAGCTTTTGCAGAGCAGCAGCTGCACAGCGTCATAGTCTTCTCTTTCTCAGGTTGCCTCACCAGTGAGTGGGCTAGGGTGGGCAAGAGGCTGTGAGGGAACACAGCTGGGACAGCTGACTCCAGCTGAACAAAGGGATATCCCACACCATGTGATGGCATGCTCAGCAGAAAAAACCTGGGGGAAGAAGAGAGAAGAGGGATATTCAGAGTAACAGTGCTTGTCTTCCCAAGCAACAGTTATGTGTGATAGAGCTCTGCTTTCCTGGGAATAGCTCTAAACACCTGGCTGCTGATGGGACGTGGTGATTTGTTTTGGTTTGTTCAACTGGGTGTGAGGCCTGCTATTTCTATTAAATTGTCTTTATTTCAAACCATGATTTTTCTCACTTTTACCCTTTTGATTCTCTCCTCTGCTCCACTGGGCAGGGGAGTGAGAGAGCAGCTGTGTGGGACTGAGATGCCTTAACAGGTGAAACCACAATAGATTACATGAACTGTAATTGGATTACTTGAGTTAATTTTTAGGTTCTAACCATAGTATCAAGAAGTAAAACTGCACAGAAAAATTAAGGAATAGTACAGCCATAAGGTCAATGTACAGCATGAAGAGAAAGGGAGGAAAAAGAGATATGCATTTACTTAGGTAGTCGTACTGCTTTAGTGTTCAACAACGTGTACAAATGTCCTATTTAGCACATAAGCATAGTGAATCAGCATTTCCAAGGAGTCAGATCTATTTGGTATAACTTGTACAGATAACATGAGCACATTCAGGAAAGCTAACACATTTTTCTCATGCCAAATTTATTTTTTGTGGTCAGACCAATGATGCAGAGCATCTGCAATGCAACTTCTGAGTTTCCCAAAATCAAAGCATCACTGCACAGGTCTTATGAAGCTGATCAACACAAAGGACATGTCCTAGATTTTCAGTTATGAAATTTGTAATCCATTCAAGACTTGTATTCTGAACAAGACCACTCCCAAGCATCTATAAGCAAGACCCTTGAATGCCATTTGAAGAAAATTTCTGGAGGTGCAGGAGAAGGGGAGAAGAGACATGAACACCTTAGCCTAAAAACAACAAAAAGGATTTTACTTACTTTTTTTTTATGCATCCTTGTGCTACATCTTAAGGTGGATGCTATCATATTGACAAAAATGTTAGTTTTGCCAGTGTATTTAGATAATTACAGTACTTCTCTAAGTAAAGTCCTTCTGTAGTATATGTTATTATACATGCATATCTTAGTTCAGTTCATTTTAATAATTCCATCCAGCAGCTGCGTATTTGACACATACGGGAAAGTCAAAAGCAACCTTCCCATCTAGATTATCTTACTGACTTGTGTACGCAATGTCATACATATTAGCACATTATATTAGCACAATATATTATTTTATTCATACTTTCTAGCATTTTTAGTCTTCATTTTTGTTTAGTATTTATAGTCTTTGACTATATTTTTAAACCAAGACCTGACACCTCATAGCAATATAATAATACTGGTGAGGTAGTTTTGGGTTTGTTTGTCTGTGATTTGTTTTGGATTTTTGTTCTGGGTTTTTTGTTTGGGTTGGTTTGTTTTTTGATTTTT
>JAOEHY010003223.1:0-23520 GCA_025447955.1 Psilopsiagon aurifrons | reverse complement strand
GAAGAAATTCTTTACTGTAAGGGTGGTGAGGCACTGGAATGGGTTGCCCAAGGAAGTTGTGAATGCTCCATCCCTGGAGGTGTTCAAGGCCAGGCTGGACATAGCCTTGGGTGTTATGGTTTAGTGGGAGGTGTCCCTGCCCATGGCAGGGGTTTTGGAGCTAGATGATCTTAAGGTCCAACCTTATCTGTCCAACCCTATCTATTCTATGATTCTATGACATGGGATTATGTGTACATGTCTGGAACTACAGCTTTAAACAGGGATTTGATTTTTCTTTATGCATATATTTTCTAGCCCTAGTAAAGGATTGTCTTATGATACCATTCAGACTTTGCAAGAAGAAATGTTCAATTGATATGAACAGTTTTAGTGAAGTAATAAAAATGCACTCAATAGCACTCCATGGGTGATAGAACATGGTGTAATCCTTAATTCTCAGAAGCTTTATTTCTCCTGCAGAAAGCATTACTACGTAGGACAAAACTGGACCTACATGATCCAAGATGTCTTCATCAGACAGTATTCTTCAGCCTGACTCTCAGAGGCAAATACTTTTTTGGCATGAGGGCCATCTATGAAGCCAAAGAAAATAATGTGCATCTTCAAATTTTTAAATTCCTGGGTCTGAGAGTCCCTGTAGTATTAAAAAAATCAAATGAAACAGTTGTGTAATGCTACAGGAGAAAAAATACTGGACTTTCAGGACACAAAGGACTGATTGAAACTGAGACACTAAATATATGAGTGGAGATGTCTGCAGTGGAAGAGGAAAGTTTTCTGTATATTATCTTTGAATTACTGAGTTTCTAGTAAAATGGGCATTTCTTGTGACTGGTGTACACTCAGGACAAAAGCAGACACTGAATTAGAGAGATGAACTTGTTACAGGCTTACAGCCAGTAATATTGATCTAGAATATTTAAACTCTTATTAAGACCAGATTGTCTCTAGGTATAGCAGCATGAAGGTCCATAAACAACTATTAAAATGGAAGAAGCTGACTGTGGAAAAGCCAATGTGTGTATGTCAAGTAGCAGGTTAGAAAGAAGGCGAACAAAACCCTAGAAAGCTGAAAGATGACTGTGAGTACCACCATCAAACCAGCAAAGGAAAACATCAGAGAGTAAATTGGTGAAGAACAGAAACAGAGTAAGAAAAAAGCCAGATTTACAGCAATCAAAAAAACCTGAAAGAAATTCCCTGCACTCTGAAAGATGGGGAAAAACTGGACGCAGGTTTACAACTCAACGGTGTGTGCTATCTTGGAGCTCTGGGTTTGCTCCTACTGTGTCATCAGATGCCAACTTCATGTTCTTGTATTCTGCATTAAATGAGATTTCCAATGCCCACTGGCATTTTAATTTTTTTATAATAAAGAATAAACTAAGTGAACTAAATAAATAATGCATTCCCATGCTATATTTGTCATGCTTAATTTATTTAAATCCTGAAACTCAGGTTTCTGATTTTTCATATCTGTCAGTTCATCCATCTATTTTTGCACTTTTTGCTGCTATGATAGTCAAGCATCTAGCATAAATTGCAGAGAAAATTGATGTAAACCTGTTCTGAAGTGTGCCTAAATTTAACCAATTTAACTTTCTGAATCCTTCAGCTTACATTTATTAGTGGGACTATAAACTGCTCTCTCGGATTCTCACTTTTGCCATAATTTTGTACAATGGCATCACTCAAGAAGTTATATATTTATAGGGTAAGATTCAGTTCTATTTGAAAAGATATGCTGCCTTTCTTGGATTCTTCTGTCTTATTTTTTCCATATTGTGAATAATCTGCTGTTTAAATTTATAAGACCTTTTACAGATTTGATAAGGCTGTATGAAGAATATGTAGTAAATATAAGCAAAATAGCTGATACAGCTGTTCAAAGAATGCAGATAATTTTTACTCTTGAAGCTGAGTCTTGACATTCAGTCTTTTGTACCTAGAACTTCTGATTATACTTGAAATTATCAGTTATTGAATATTTTCTATAAAAATATACTTGTCATTCATTAAAGTAGTAAACCTGGGATGGCTCAAGTCTGAAGACAGGGGATAATCAACAGAGGCACAGTTGCCTCTGTTTTCTTTTTCCCCTGCTTTTGCAATACTGTACCTCACTCCCAGTGACTCATTAGCTATAGGTTATCAGCTTCCACTCCTTTCCACATCTCTCATCTTAAGACTTTGCCATTCTAGCCGCTGCTCATGCAAAAAGTGACCTAGCTGCACAGAGTGCACTGTCCAACAAAGCCCAGAAAAAAACTAAGGGGAAAACCCCATACCTGAATCCCACAGGAAGCTGGTAAGGGAAGACTGCTGCCTGAAAGGCCCAGGTGAAGCCAGATCAGGGTTAGGTCTAAGGTAAAAAGCTGAAGCAACCCAACATCTTTTGTGCTGCCACAGTGCCAGTTAACAATCACATCATTACTGTTAATCAGAAGCTGTGCTTTGTCATTATTGTTATTGGGAGTGCACATCTGGAAGCTAAAAGAGACCAACAGACTATAGCAAAATGAAAGTCAGCCATATGCTGTTGTTTAGGTCCAATACCTGAAGAAATCTAGCAAGGGTTTATAACGTAGAAAGTTTTTTTCAAAAAACTTGTTTCCCTTTTTTCTTCTTGCTCCACGCTAGGCTGGAGAATCCAATAATTACAGATCTTGATGGCAGGAACACATTCACTGTCAGTGGAGCTAGACATGCCTGCCTCTTCCTGTTTGCTCTGAGAGGAGGATAAGTAATTGTTTACTGCTTCACATACAGCTCCATAACTCAGACATGTACTGACAGAAGTCTTGTTCTTCATTACCATTCCCTCCATCTGTATGGTCTTCCAGTAACAGTCTGGTCCTTAAGTAACAGCTAAAGAAGTAATTTAGCAATCAATCAGTCATATTGCAAATATAATTTTGGGAAATGATGCATTTCAAGACATTTTTGAATGACATTTTTTATTTGTGGAACAATATTAGACTCTGATTTACTACTGGCACACTGAATCCTTTCCTGTTACTCCTTCCGTCTATATAGGCTTTTATTATTGCTTTGTATGGACCACATGAGACTGAATTCCAAAATTTATGGATGCCATATTTATAGTACACGTCAGTGAACAAGCATCAGGAAGCATCAGTTTTATAGGGGAATAAAATGAGGTTGTTATAGTAAAATTTATTGTTTAATCCATGAAAGCTACATAGACTTCAAAGGTTAGACCACCAAATAATAAAGATAGAACATCACAATCATCATCTCAATAAGCAGTATAACATGGCTATAAAGTAAAAATGGACAGAAAGTGACAGAAATATGCAGGTACGCCTAATATAATTTCCAGTTCTATTAATTTTGTCTATGAATCAGGAATACGATTACTGAATCACAGGCTGTCAGAAGTAGATTATAGAGTTTCCTGCCTCCCTTTCTCCCTTTCCTTTTTGTATTCAGAATCCTAATTTGAAAATACACTCTTAATCTATATTGTCTTTTCAAAACAGAAGCAGTGGATCCTGTAGACTGTGGAAACAAGAGCCACTCTGAGCAAACATGCAGAAAACAAAGACTTACAGCTTCCTCACAAAATTCATTGTGCTACTAAATAGCCTGTGTATTTTTCTCTAATCCCCAGAAGACTAGGGCTCTCTAACAGTACGTAAATAGGTGTAAACCAGTGACCAGGACACAAGGGCAATTGGCAGCAAGAAAACATAAGGTAAGATTAAATACTGCAAGGAAATTCATGCCCTGGATTTTTAGTCACCTGATAAGTCAGCAAACTCCAGTGCTGCTTAGTGTTGACCACTTTATTAATAATACACAGTGCATTAAGCAGCTAAATAATAAATAAAGAGAATGGTGTCCTCTGGGGACATGCCTGCATTCCAGTTGCTTGTAGCTGCATTTACATCTTATTGTTGATTCACCCTGAAGACACTTTAAAACGACACTCCCCAACCACAGTTATTGCGTAGCTGTTTAGGCATCCAGTGGAGCATGACATTACCCCAGGTGGCATAGCAAGGCTTGCCAGCTTGCAGGCATCATGCTCTTAGAGGCACCTGTGAGGATACCTCACACAGAATGTGGACAGTACATGCTAATGGCCACCACCATCTCAAATGCCTTAAACTTGCCCCCATGCCTGCCAAGCAGCATGCCTGTTGCTAGGTGACTGCACCAAACTGGGTGGCCAACATGTCTGAGTGATACCTGCCAACCTAGAAACTCCAGGATAGGTGCTAGAATAGACAAGGACTACAAAACACCTGCCTCAACAGCTAGGGATCTCCTGCTGGGAGCATCTCATGGACCATTGAGGACAGCCTTCAAACTCTTTTCCGTGTGGACTTTGTATCAGTCCAAGTTTTCCAATTAACCAATCACTTCCCCAGTCTGCATTCAGATATCACAGCAACAAGCATGCTGGTGGCAGACAGAGGACCTGAACAGCCAGAGACTGACTACTCCCTCTCAGTAATGCATCCCAAGCTTTCTCAGCACTGAGACACATCTAGCCTAAGAGACAGTCTCCCAGAACTACATCTTTGTTGTTTCTCTCAAAATACTTACTTATGAATTGTAGGTGTAAATTCAAATACTTCTTGTGGAGGTGTCCAACATACACTGCCTTGCCTTCATGTTCCTGAAATTATCAGGATTTATATTGTGTCTCAGACTGCATATTGTTGAACCTGTTTTTTGTGTGGAATAAATATCTATGTTTACATTGACAGAACTGAGTACTTTCCTAGTACAGATAAAAGACTGAAATTATTCATGGAATCCTGCATTCTGCAAAATGCAGGAAGGCTATGATGAAAAATAATTTAACACAATAAAATATCAGGTCTCTCAATTCCAAGGAGTATTAGCAATATCAGTATTACAAACATAAACCACATCATTGCTAGACTGTACATTTTATCTGCAATGCAAAACTGTATTTCCTTTCTGTTGTACCACCATAATGATTGCCACCCCTGCATGCTATAATATGGTAAATAACTAGAAAAGCACAATTTTTTATGAAATTTCTTTTATAACTACTGCCTGAAAAGGGTAAAAGGTGTATCTAGAGCTAGGCAAGTTCTGTCCAAGTAGTAAAAATGCTGTGACCTTAACGTCCTTTCCAACCCTAACTATTCTATGATTCTATAAGAATTTAGAAATATGATTTTTAACTAATATGAAGAACAGCTTTTTGCCTCTTTCACCTTCCTTCTGGACTCTACAGGAGGGAAAAGTTCTTTTGCTATCAGCTCAGGAACTGCTGTACAAGCAAGTGCATCCTCAGGTCACGTGGCATGGCTGAGGAACCTTGGAGAAGCTTTCATTTTTGTCTCTTTACCTATGTTTAGTCACAGTCCCAACCAGCACCCTGTATCACCTTACCAGCACATGGGCCGCTGGGAAAAGAAAAAAGACAAAATTCAATCATAAACAAGCACAGCATAATTGTGCTCATCTAGTACTTTCTAATCCTAGATTTACCCCAGTGTGATGAGTGATGCTTTTAGTCTGTTCAGAGGTTCCGAGGTAGATGCTATTTGTGGTTAGAAAACCTGCAAAACTGATGTGTTTTGCCTTTGTGCATTTGCCACTAGAAAATATCAACAAGAAATATATCATGCATCATAATTAGCTGTGATAAAAATTGGGTTTTTTTTGTAGAAAACCACAGAAAAGCAACTTACTTTATTAGTAAAAAGGAAAATCTTTGTACTTCTATCTTACATTTCCAATGTTTATAAAGTAAAATATAAAAACTAATTAAAATATACTGAACATACACCATATACTGATAATTTGGGTGATCCTGAGTTTAAACTGTCAGGTTAAACAGACACAGAGGCAAAAATTCAATATTGCTGTTCAGCCTTGGTTTCCTCAATGCAAAAGCAAGGAGACATTTAATCATTACCTTCAAGGGACAAATAGGCCTCACATCTGTTGCTATAGTAAAAATCAGACAAATTTATTATAATAGAATCATGCCTTTTCATGCTGCTCTCGAACTGGTGTCACAGATAAACTTAGAAGGAAAAGATGGATGAGTACAGGAGAACAGAAATGGAGGAAAATCAGATTACAGAAAATCTAAGGGAGGAAATTACATAAAAATGGCAGTATCAACTGAGCTGGTCGAAAATTGCATCACAACTCTTCAAATGCGTATACATGCAAACTCTTCTAATTCCAAATGAAATCTTATACCAAGAGCATTCACTGCTCTAATGTCACAGCCATTGCAGGTTTTTGTGGGTTTTTAATGGAAAGAACAAAGCAATTCTACATATCGAAAATTCCTTTGCTAAATTCTTCAAGCTATGACAAGATATGCTTCTCTTTCTTTCTATTCATTAACACAACTTTTTTTTCCTCTAGAAATAAAGTTTGTTGTTCACATATTTTTACAAAAATATTTTCTTGAGATATATTTTATTGCATCCAGCAATTTATTTTAGCAAAACAAGGCACTAAGTATTGTAGAACCAATATCGGGCAAAAGGGAGACGATAAACAACGTTCAGCAGGGTGTTGCTATCTGTTAGCTCATGACACAATCTCTGACTCATAATGCAAATGTTGCTGATGAAAAAGGCTTCTAGTTTGTTTAAATGAACTCTATTTGCTGCTTGAAATTTTTTTAAACTACTCTTTGCCCCAGGAGGTAAATGCAAATCTCACCAGGAAATCTCTCCTTCCCCTGCCCTCTTCCTCCTGAATTATTATCCTTGCAGGACCTTTCTAGAAAAAAAAAAAAAAAAAAAAAAAAAAGAAAAAAGGAAGTAAATTTTTTCATTTAATAAATTGGTTATATATATTTTATTCATTGCACAGACCAGAATAATATTTATCCGTACTGATCGGTGTACTTGATCAATTATTACTTCAGTCTTCTAAAAAGGAAACACAAAATTGCACCATACTATGAAAACATAATCATCTTCCAAGCAAAGTTTTAAATTAGAATATAAAACCTCCTGGATATCCCAACACAAGTGATTGTTTTTGTTTCCCACCTTCCTGACAGCTCAGTCTCCCTGCTGTCTGGATGATTCTGTGTTTGTATCTCATTCATTTCCATTAGTTGCTAACTGGCTTTCATTGAAGCAACTATTTCTGGACATCTGATCTGATGTCAGACAGAAAGGGAACAGAATCTGGTAGGACCTGCTATTGAAAAAAAAGGTCCATGTGAGAAGAGCACCAGAGCTGGCCAAAAGAAACAAAACATTTGGATACAGCGTGGTGAATGAGAGCAGTGATACGTTCGCTTGTGCCACTTGATGAAAGGTCTGTGCATAACTACAGAGATATGAGCTGGAGGACTGTATTTGGCACTATTTCTGGGAGTACTCTCATCCAGCATATATTGTAATGGATATTTGCAATGTCTAATTACATTGATGAGGCATGCACAGGAGGCACACACAAGCACACACATCATACTAAAATGGAAAATCTAGCTATTAAAGAAGAAAATATTATTTTGAGACAGCTCATGTGCAGAGCAGGATTAAGTTGCCGCAGGTTTCAGAAACCTACCTTCCTCAGCTAAGAAACAGAACTCATAGCTGGAAAAGTGAGATGGAGAAACAAAACATATTTGTTATTCTGTTTCATGCTAGACAGTGTTTGTTCAGAATTAATCATTCAGTCATATTTGGTTTGAATATTCAAAACACAGTAAGTCCTCAATTTTGAACTTCCAGACTGGCAGTGGCATGATATAGAAATTGACCTATCATAACAAAAATCTCTTGAGGTGAGCTATTTCTTTCCACTAATAATTCCAATGAGGTTTTGTTTGTTTGTTTTGACATATTTTGCTTTCTTCAAAAAAGTGCTGGGAAGGGTTGCATGCCTACAAAATATTTGCGAGACTGCAACATTATGGGGGTGTGATAGGGAACGACATGGCTTAGTTGAGTCTGTTGAAGGAATGAAAGATGCTCTGTGAACTGTGACTGCCCTTGATCACTTGCCCGCGCATCAAATGTTACAGTTGATGCACCTAAAAAGTTCGTTCTCCTTCTAGAGATAGATTGTGCAAAAGGCTGTGGGCTAAGTTGCCCAGCGTAACAAATGCCAGCTCACAATCTCAATGTTGGTTCAGGCTATTACATAAAATTGTCTACCAGATTGGCAAAAGTCTGAGATGAAAATAACATACTTGCAAAATAGAATGCTCATTTTGAAAGAATTGCAATAATCTGACTTGTAGGCTACTTGTCAGAACATCATATACTAATGGGAGAATCTGAAATAACTCTGGAAAAGATGCTTATAGTAATGTTTGCAAAAAATGTTTTATTTATTGATGTTCATGAGAGTGGGATGTCACTCTTCAGGTAGTGTTGAGTGGAGAGTTTCCAAAGGAGGGGCAATTTAATTTCTACTATTTCAAGACCATGACATCCTGTGATTTTAGGTTGGGGCATATCTCTATTAGCTTTGCTCTCCATATGTTATCAGGCATACTGAGTGGATCAAGCTAGAAAAATGTTTCATGAGTTTTAGCTAATTTCTAAATAACATCACCTGTTAGAGCAGGGCTCCTGTTATTACTCTTTCTTTTATGAATATTTTTCTTTCTTTGCATTGTTTCTCCACTTTTCCATCGCTCTAATTCTGTCTTCTGGCTAGCAGAATTCTGGCTTCAGCTTGTCAATGACACTTTTTGCAACATTATCAAGAACTACATTGTCTTAAGGACTTTGATCCTGTCACACGTTTGACAGATCTCAGGATAGCTGATGAGTCCACCCAGAAACCTTTTAGTGATATGATTATGAAACAAAACCCAGTGGCTGGTCACAGTTTTCAATAGAAATTACTAATCCAAGAGGGACAGCCAAACCATCAAGCTTTCTGCAATGTTATAATGTACAATGCCATCTGATTCCTTAAGGCTCCCAGATTTACAGGCTCACTGCATTCAGGATGCCTGTGTTTCCTACTTGGACAGTTTCCTGGTGCCTCTCTTGTGTTCTTCACCGGCTGCCCAGCTGGTTAGTGGCCATACTGTCTATTTCCTCAGGCTGGTTGGCCGTGGATTTTCCAGCTGCCTTGACTACCTGGACACTTACTTTTCTGAGCTTCCACAGAGACCACCTGCTTGGAGAACAAGCATCCCAGTTGTCCTCACAAGTCAGCCTAGAAATTGAAAGGTGTAAGGAAACAGGACAATCATCTAGTTGGGGTACCCAGGCAATAGGGAGGCAAGTGACTGTCCATGAAAATATTTTCAATGGTTTTCACTCCTTGCCAGAGGTTACATTTGGGTTTAAGTATGTGAATTCTGATGAGCTTGATAGTCTTTTTACCAACCTGGTAACAGTGCATTGGTACTCAGGTCATCCATAGAAATAACCTTATCTATAAAGGAGAAAGAATCTGATGCAAAAGTGTCATTTCCTCATTGAGAGAAAAAACATGTTAGAAAGGATCTTGTTTGAGATTGCACAGCAGTGTAATGCATTAAGACATTCATTTCCTTTTACATGCTGAAGGGTTTGTTTGTATGTTTTTTTTTCTCTTAAATTTAAATTAATTTTTATCTAACAATAAAAAACCTTAGCAATGTATCAGGTATTTACAAAAGTGAATTTTTCTGCTAATCTTCATATTCTACTGGCAGTTTTTGAAAATTTTAGCTCACCCATGCAGACTTTGACACCTGTTCTAACAGAGTAACTAAGGGAGTAGATTATTATCCTTTGTACGGTCCTATATTGATCAGCTGTAGGACACGTTACAGCAGGTTTTACAAATATTAGCTGATAGACAGAGAACAGAATCACCCCAGGCTTTGGATTCTGATTTGGTTTGATGTCAGGTTTGACTGTTCCAGCATATTTTTTAGTTCTGGTCCTCTTTTTTATCCCTCCAGCTCACCTCACTGTTGCATGAGCATCTTTTTCCCGCCTTCTCATCACAATCCCAGTATCTTTGCCCAGAAAACTCGTTTGTTTTTTAATGGCTTAGTATCCCATTCCAATCCTAGCCTGACCTCCCCTCCTCTCTCACAGTTCTTTGCGCCATTCCAATCTGCTTTATATCAGTTTCTATGAAAAATCATTTCAAATTTGTCCCTATATCCTCTCTTACATTACACTTTCTGCTGAAATCATCCTCACCTGGTTCCAAACCAGTTTGTTTCACCCTTCTTCCCCAGTTCCTTGGCTGAGTCCATTTGTCTAGTTATTCAGGTTTGCCACATGCTTTAACTCTTCATCTAATTTGCATGTCATGCTTCTTTACCTTCCTGTCCCATTTCATTAGTCTCTTCTCCAATATTCTAGCCAGTTCCAGTGTTTGCAGGGTCCAGCAGTAACCTTATTAGGCAGCTGCTGTCTGTTTCTGGGTACTTGATTCCATCTCAGACTTTCCCACCAGTTGCATTTCCATTCATTTTACTTTTTCAGGTTTAGCCCCAGGGCTCCCAACACAAGAGGCATATGGACCTGCTCAAGTGAGTTCAGAGGTCATGAAGATGATCAGAGGGCTGGAGTACCTCTCTTATGAAGACAGGAAGAGAGAGCTGTACTTCCAACCCAAACCATTCTATGTTTCTGTGATTTTCTGGCTTCCAGTTCTTCAGATAAACAAGGCACAAATTGCTTCAAGATATAAGAAAATCTTACAGCAATCTTTCTCTAACCAATCATTCCCCATATTCCTTTGTTCTTCTGACTCAAGAAGTAGCTCTTAAAGCCTCAGTGTGCTGAGCTCTGCTACCAGTTCCTGAAACCATTATTTACAAATGATTCTGACTGCATATCAAAGGAACCATTTGCAGACCTGGAGATCTTAGACTGTGCGAGACTGCAGTCAATTTTCTGCTATGAATACACAAAGCTATAGTGTTCTGAACAAAGCTTGGCCTGCACCATAAATCTCAAAGAAACCTTCAAAACCAGACTACTTAGTCATGATAGATATTGTCTGGAACAATTTTCTGTCTTATATTTTCTGTCAGTTATATTTTCTAAAAATCTCTTCTGCATATCGGCATATAGCTATTAAGATGGAAGGAAACAGATAAAGAGAGAATATAAAGTAGATTTAATGTTTACATAGTTAAATCTTTTCTTCATTTGAAAAAAGTGAAGTAAACTATGGCAAAAACATCCTTAGAATGAACATGAAATTATTCTGCAATATTTCTTGCAAAAGCAGTAGTCTGATGCTGAAGAAATAGCATATTTTCTCATCTGATTTCTATGCAATTAAAGTTCCTCTCATATTTCCTGAGAGAAAGCACTGATATTTTCACATGGTTAACAATGCTGTAATTTGTAGGAGAAGGACAGAAGGCTGCATTGGGTATAGTATATAAAGGTGGATTTACACCTAATTCGAATGTATCTAATTTTCTTATATGCTAGTATATACTACCACAGTAGTGTTCAAATCATCTACTTAGAAGTGCCGAATACATTAAAACACGATAACAAGAAAAAGCAACCTCTAAAACCCCCATGGCACTTGTGTAAAATTGCAGGGGTTGAATTAATTTTGTTTGCCAGCAGCAGTAGCTGGGTGCCTTATTGTTCCACTGTTATTTGTTCCATCACTTGTCACATACACAGCAGTTGTCTACCTGGTTTCAAAACACTTCTTCCAGAGTTCACAAAAGCTACGTGTGTGACAGTGCAATTTGCAAACAGATGTGTGTGTATGTGTATATGAATTTCATAAAAGCTTCTATTGCCTCTTGACTGATAATGTTTTTGAAAAATGACATGCAACCGCTTGAAAAATATGGGTTTGCTTATTTTATCTGAACCTCTCACTTTTGCAGTGTCACAGGAACAAACTAATCTCCCAATGGATAAAAGATATTTCCTAACTGTGAGATGTTTGAAGGCATTGTTGCAGTGCTATGTGTAGGTCTATATGCTTTGGTCTCCCATAAAAGTCAAATACTCCTTACTACGTATATTTGTTTGAGGCTTAGTATTTTATTTCATGCATACATACATGTGAGGCCCTAATGGAAACACAGATCTGGAGGTACAACATAGACATTGAAACTGTTATAAGTATTTTTTGCTCTTGTTTTCAATATGATCTACTGTTAAAGTTTATATTTTTACTTGTGTTGATTTTAACAAAAGGTTTCTGGATCCAAGGCAGACTCTTCTGTTGTTACCAGTGTAGAACAGAGATATAAAAAGAGATATTACAAACTTGGCCTACTAGATGCAGTTCTATTTCCTGGAAACAGTCAAAAAATGTTGAGGTTTTGTTGTGATACAGAACACAAACAGATGTTTAAATCCTGAGAACTGTGGAATAAAATCCAGCTTGCACAGTCAATTTATTTTCTTTGGGAAACTACAAATTTTTTTGCCTTCATGTCATTCATTTTATCTTGTTCTTTGTTAATCACACACAAAGCTACTGAATGAGCTCTAACTACAGCTCGGAGAATTCATATATATTACAGAAAACACATTTAAACAAACAGTCAGTTTCAACATCTAAATCAAAATGCATAAAACAAGGTTAAAAATGCATTGTCATCATGGTTTGAGAGAGCCCTTGTATTTTCAAATTGTAATTAATTCTAATGAAAAACATTTGGCTTGATCAAACAATTTTAAATGGATTCAGGTATATCATTATTTGGAACTGGAGCTTAGTGTTAAAAATTACAGAATTATGAAATAAGTAATTTAAGTGACTCTACACATGAGGTAGTCATTTGAAAGAATTTCCATGCACGGAAATAAGTTCAGTGCAAAGGCTGAACAAAATTTGAAGTTCATAATCCAAATTCAGCTGAATATATACATTCATCTTTGATTCATCAACTACACCATAAGCTTGCTCAAAATGACCACTATTGCACTCAAGTTTGGTTTTAAAAATATCACATGCAATGATATCATTATATATAAATATATATATGATATTTTTATAATACAAAATATGAAACCCCACATGTGAAAAAGCAGACTTTTGTTCATCATCTGATCCCATCAATTCATTACCTTTGAGAAAGAAAGATTTTCAGTTTTTTTTTAATAAATGCTTTCTAGTAATTTCCAAGTCTAAATATTTCTAAGATATGTGATGGGTTTTTACATCATCGGTTGTTTAGACCTTAGGACAAAAACGGTATTATAAACACTGCCAATTTTACTGAAGATTATGGATTGAAGCATTTACTTTGCTTTATCTGCATACACTTTGCCTTGTATTTCCATGGTCACATAATAAAAATAACCTCAAAGTGGCAAATATTGAGGCTAGGTAATGGAAAGTCTTATCTGAGACCATGGAGAGTATTTAAATATTATGAGGTTATGTGTTATGATAATGAAGTGAAGCTGAAAGACAGAGATATTGTTCCCCTTACCTCCCTCAATCTCTGTGCCAGATTAGGGAGTGACGTTAAAGATGATCACTTCATGATCATTAAGGACAGACAAAAGCAGCAATCCATATTATTAATGCTGAAGTTCTTTCTTCAGACTATTACATTATACTGTCTGCAAGTTCCTAAACTTCAAAATCAAAATTGTGGCACATGGTGAACAGGGTAAGGCAGTGCAGTAGTGAAGAGCCTGACAAAAGATCAAGTAATGAAAGAAGCCTTTTTCAGTAAGGGTCATCTTCTATGAAAAAAGATCCTACTTTCAGGCCTCGTATCTCTTCCTGAGAAGAACCGTACCAATTTTACATATTGCAAATTCACTATTTGTTTGCTTTCTTTCACCAGACCTTTTTCATACCAAAACCTTTATCTTCCCATAAAGCTGTAACGGCAGCAGATTTCCAAAGTATTTCAAAAGCAATCATTGGTTTCAAAATAGCAGATTAAGCTCTCTCACATGATGCATCATTAGTGTACGAAACAGTGGAAAAAATGAGGGATCTTATAAAGTACTAAAAATGCATGGTATATATGCCCAGTTTGGTAAGTAAGAACCACCTAACTTGGGAAGTCTGAACTGATTTTAATCATCTAGGAGTCTGGTGATCTTGATCCTTACCTGCTGTCATAGGCCTGGAGGAATCAATAATGGGACAACCTGAATCAGAGATGTCAGTGGCAAACATCAGCTATCAACTCTTTAAGAAAAATGTCAGTAATAAACTAAGGAGGAATATAGGTACTATTACGCAGTACCAGAGATGACTGTCTAATCCAGTGTTAAACTCTTATTGGCACTAGGCAAAAGACTCCACATGAGTTAGACATAAAGTTACATATTTTCACTATCAGCATAACATTCTCACAAAATTGTGGCTGTCTTATGATTGTCTTCTCTTCCTCAGTGTGCTGCTTTCATTTCCTTCTGATACTCTTTTTTTTATAAAAAATTAAAAATATAATCTTTTAAACTGCCATTCACATTCAGTGGCTGCATCTATAAATAAGCTCAAATATTAAAGGAAAAGAAAGCATATAATATTTTCAGATTTTAGAGCTGTTATTAAGAAACAGGAAAAAAAAAAGTTACATTATCACAACTTTGCTAGACCTTGGAAGCCATAAATTTGTAGCTTCAGGAAACCTTCCCCTTCTCTCCTACCTTCCACATAGCAGCTTTGAGATAGAGGTCTTTCTGTCATGCCCTTGGGAATGGCTGTCTTTCAGTGGTATCACTCACCTCTCACTGACACCATTCAAGCTCACAAAGCATGAAGAAAGCAAGGAAATAAAGGCTTTTGCCACTCTCCTTCAGCAAAAGACAGTTTCAGCTTGGCTGAACATCTTGTAGGTCTCATTACCGATGCTAGAAGCTTCTTCTGCAAGGCTTTCATTTTAACATAGTAATTCAGAGAAATTATTAAAATATAGAACATCATCATAAATGAGAAATCTAGAAGTCAAGATGTGAATAAAAAAAAAAAACAAAAAAAAAACAAACCCTTAAACCCCAAGAGAAAGAACACAATAAGAATGAATTGTTCACAGCTTCTGGTGAAGCCATGTTGTCTCTGATCCAAACCTGTTCCAGGGAAATTTTGCTTCAAAACTGTAATGAGTAAGAGCCCTGAGGCAGACAGGAGCACTGTAGGGCAGCGAGCAGAGCAGAGATGTGTCATGGGTGCAGTGAACTACAGCAGGATCAAACCCTAAATATGCTGCACTCAGTTTCAATTGCAGTGCTGTTATGATATCAGTGTATTGCTCATCACTACTTTAAATCTGGGAATAATGGGGTTTTACTTCTTATCAAGAGTTTCTGATTTCCCTGTTTCACGTATCTTTTTGTTTTTCAACAATACATCTTATAACTTGGATCAGATTTTTTTATATTTTATTTCTATAAATCTATTCTATTTACAAGCATTGATTGTGAAATTCTTACTGTCATGGTTTAACCCCAGCCAGTAAATCAGAACCACGCAGCCGTTTGCTCACAACTCTTCTACCACCTCCCCTCTGGGTGAGATGCAGATGAGAATAGAAAGAATGTAAAACCCATGGGCAGAGATAAGAACAGTCCAATAACTAAAGTACAATACAGAACTAGTGATACTACTACTACTACTACAAAGGTAAGTAACAAGGGGATAGAATATGAAACTAAAAAGAGAAAGGAGAAAGCAACAATAAACACAAGCAATGCACAATAGAATTGCTCACCACCAGCCAACTGATACCCAGCCCAACCTGAGAAGCAATTTGCCCTTCTAGGTAACACCCCCCAGTTTATCTTCTGGGCACAATATGCTGTGGTATGGAATGCCCTTTGGCTACTTTGGGTCAGGTGTCCTGTCTCTGCTTCCTCCCAGCTTCCTGCACCTCTCCTCACTGGCAGAGCATGAGAGACTGAGAAGACCTTGATCCTAGTAATCATTACTTAGCAAAACCTAAAACCAGTGGTATGTTATCAGCACTGCTCTCAGACTAAAGGCAACACTTGCTGATATCAGTAGTCAAAGGGAAGCTGACCGAAAGAAGTTAGACAATAAAAGTCAATAAACTCTTTTTGTTAGGAGGACAGGCAGCAGCATAGATTTGAATAATTCTAATAAATATGTATTAGAATTTTTACATAGAAGTCTATATTCCTCTGGATATTTGGAGATTTTAGCTACTCTTCGTCCCCTCCAACAACAATGCTTTTTCACATGTCTGACCAGATGAAAATTTGTATATTATAGCAGTGCTGTTCAATACACAGACACCTGCTTTCTGCTGGGCCTAAGTGAAGCAACAGGAGCCGTTCTCTCCCAGAGGAATTCTCTGTTGATGACTTGCTGCTGAATTGCGACAGTTACTTACAACAACAACAGATTGTGATACAAAGCGGATGCCTGCAGATTTGTCCCTGTAACATTCTTTGTTTTGTCTTTTTCTTTCTGTTTTATTTTATTTTAAATCTTAGATAAATTCTGATTGTAGTTTCAATAAAGCCATATTTGCAGCTCATTTTATTGTTTCTTCCATAAAAATATCTCAATTTTTTTGGAATCCCTGTCACAATGTTCTTGTTAGGAGTAAGATTTTTAAAGCCACCTTTTAAGTATGTGTGTACAGTACCTAGTGCATGCCCCTATTCCATTTAACATGCATACCATATATTCTTTTTTCCACCATAAATCAATATGTTCAAAAAGCCATTCTGTTTTCTTCCATTTTCATTTCAATGTATAGTTCAATTGAGAATTAATGTTCCAATCATTCAATGATGAATCAATACAGACTGATTAAAATAATCTTTGAAAAGAAATAAATAAAATAAAAAAAATAAAATTATGTACAAAACCAACACAATAGCTCCTACTTTTGGAACTGAGAGCATCCTCTGTATCATTGGCTATGCACTTGTACTAATCAGGAAATTTTCATACAAAATGTTAATTAACTTACAGAGGAATTTTGACAGTGAAGATTTCATAGGTCTAACAAAGAATTGATCAAACCAGAGTGAGAACAAGAGCTCTGTACTTGCTTTCTGAATGGCCAATATTTCAATTATTGAAACATTCATCTGAGACATGTTCAAATTCTTGCTCTATCAGCTCAGACTAGAATACAGGTGAGCCTCCTCATCACTGTTACTCAGGTGCACTTCCCTGCTTTGAAGACACTGGTTTCGTCCTAACATTGAATATACATTTCTCTTAGAAGAGGCGGAAAGAAAACCTAATTTTGTGTACATTGTTATGTTATGTGAGAGAGTTATTTAGAAATGCAGAGGGCAAGGTACCTCATGGATAGATTGGCCATAGAAGTAGATATTATTTGGAAGAATATAGTAGGATAGAGTCTGCTTCCAATACCCAGCGTTAAGAAATGAAGCAATTCCCATGTCACCTAGTCCTAGATGGTTAAATTTCACCTTGAGTTATACCAGTGCAGATGAACTGAATGCAAATAGGTTATACCAGTCTCAGTAAGTAAAGGTCTTACAATGCAATAAAAATCTATATGCAAAAAACCCATTGCACTTTGGAAACACCTTATTTAATGAGGCTTTTATGATGTCAATCTGTTGGCATAATACAGTAAATTCTGTATCACAGCAACATTTTTTTACCAGCTTAAGAAGACATGATATAAATCTTCCACAAGTTGTAACAAATAAATTACCACTGAGATATCTGGGGGGGAAGGGTCCCCCATTATAGTTGAAGTGAGCTGATCACTATGCCTCCTTTTACAGGGTCAGCATTGTATGGATATACCCTGGAAAATGTTTTTGAAATGCAATAAATATCACCTCATAAATATCAACAAGCATTCTTCATCTCCGCTTCATTTTGCCAATTACTGTCATAACAGAAATACTGCGACAACATGATTTTCTAAGCACTTTATTGGAGTGATTATTGCAGAAAGTACAGATTTTCAAACCTATCTAAATCCATCTTGATAAGCACATAAACAGAAGCTTACTAAATAGCCTATTTTGTCACACATTGTTACACATTTCTGGATGGGAAAGATTTTTTCTTTTTTTTCCCCCTTTGCTAAGTCTGATATCCTAAATACCAAACTGGATATAGGTAACCTTTGTAGACACAACACCTTGCTCTTTCATGATCTCATTTCTGACTTTTACAAGATATTGATTTTATGTCATAATGTAATGATGAGCCCCTTCTTTAGGTGGCTGGTTTTACAGAAAATGGTCCATTGTTTATGCCATGGCTTCTTTGTCCTAGCCTGAAAATTTATTTATGGCTGCACAACTAAATCTATTCCTTTGTCTCTCCCTCTCTTACTGTAGACACAGAAAGAGAGTAGGACTGTGCCTTTTCATTTGGAGTTGTAACTACCACAACGAAGTCAATAGCATTGTGAGCCTCTGCCCTTTTATGCTTTCTCTAGTCATTTGTACCTCAGTGTCTCTGCACAATCTGAAGATCATGTGCACCCTTTACAGGACTGACATTTAATCGCTGTCAGAATAGATTTAATAAGGTATCAGATCCAGAGTAGAGGGAAATTAAATACTTCTGAGTTATTGAAATTTCAGTTCTGCTGAATTTATAGTCATAGGTAGGGGTGGAATTTCAAAAATGCAATTTCAAAGTACTTTGATGGAGTTCCTTGCTTGACTACTGAAAGCTGTAATAGTCACAACAAAATTCTGGGATGTGGTGCCGGTGCAGCATATCTTTTGCCAGTATAATAAGATATGTTGTACAAATAAACTCAACTAGGATCGAGCAGATTAATCCAATCCTTCCTAATATTTCAGGTATTCACCACAAGCTCTGCATGTATCTAGTAATATTTTTTAATGTCTAATTAATGCATATTTTACAATGGAGTACAATTCTTTTTTTCATTGGATTTTGATTCTACAGGTTTATATCAGAAGATATTGGCTGTTTCCTTAAGCAGAAAGAAACTACTTAATAAAAATGCAGCTTATGCTCTTTAGCTAAGTATATCATAAACAATGTTTCCCCCCTGGAGTTCTCGTTACTTCAGGATGCTGTGAAATAACTCATGGAGGTCTCAGACAACTGGAAATTCAAAACCTCACAGAAGATGCCAAATTAATTGTTGGAGTAGGTTTCTTGACTGCAAGATGCAGGTGGCAGGACTTTGCTTTCTTCTGTCTCTTCCACAGGGAAGAACAATTTCAGCATTTAATAATTGAACTGAAACAATTCCTTTGAAAATGATAGATGTGTGAAAGTTGGTCTTTAAGCAGTTATTTAGACAGAATCTGGACTCCTTCAGACAGAAAGAATTCTCACATTTCAGTAGTAAAGGGCAAAGAAGACATGCATAAGTAGATGGGAAAATCAAGATTACTGTGTATGACAAGATGTCTCCCAATCCATACTGCTTGCTTTTGCTTCCTACTATCCTTAAAAGACACTTTTTGTCATCACCAGTCCTCAAAAAGTATCACTGTTACTTGGTTTACATGACTTAGTAAGGTAGAAAAGATGGGGGCAGAGCAAGGGTGCAGTAATTTAATTTTTCTATAGTGTCTGAAAGGTTTCAGCTTTTTCAGAATAGTTACAAAATCATGCAGATAAATAAGTATACTGTACACAAGTGAGCATTTTTTGAGCTTATATCAAAGACTTTGAATTTGGATATGCTAAAATACGCACTGCTTGAATGAACATGGCTTGCCAGAACACTTGCCCTGACCACTTCTGTTTTTGAAATTCATGGTGGAAAAATTTTGTCTGGTATACACTTTTCACTCTTTTCCTTAGGACGTTGACAAACAGACTGAAAGGCAATGGGCCAACCTGCATTATCCCACGAGGAAGAAAATTTTCATTTGATTTAGAAGATTTTCTATTAGCCATATCTTTTGATGAGCATAACTTATCCTGTCCTTACTTCAATTAGTACATACCACGCCAATTTTGTATGGTATTATGAATTACATGAATCCTAGACTTACAAAGCCTCATATATCTCAGGAGATTATTTTACCAATTCAATTTTCTTTGGCAGCATAGCTTTAATTCTTAAATAAACTACACTTGAAGAAAATTAATTTGTTCGAAATTAATTGATATTCATGTTACCATTGTATCACTCCTTTGGATTTAGATAAAGTTATCCTGCACAACCCAACAGGAGACTGTGTCCAGGTGTGATGTCAGAGCCACTGACCTATTGATATTTGAATCTTGCAGGTTTTCCCTATCAATATTGACACAATATTTTTTTCCATCTTCTCTAGCTGTTCTTTCATCCTAAGATTAGTTAAAAAGTAAAAGCAGTGACTCAGGGAGCTCATTAGCAAACTTTTGAAAAACTTCTGAATTTTTCTTTTTTTTTCCTTCACATTTAAATGTAATTCTATTTAGGAGATGATGATCAACTTTCTCCACAGTTACTGCTGAATGGAAACATATTTTAACTTGGCAGCAGGATGCGTAAAATGTTGGCAGCAAGAAGAATTAGAATAATCAGAATAACCGTGTTTATTTGCAATTCCTTTGTTAAAGAGTCCAATTTTTTGCAAATAAATGCAACTGTGGTTCAACCCATCAGCACATAAGCCTACTTCAGGAAAGTACTTTCTTTGATAATATTCAGGAAGACTCTGCCAAAATTAGTAACACCTGCTGCCCTGTAAACACCAAATATATTTTTGCATAAAGAAAATGGGAGTGGGGGGAAGAGAAAAATAAATAAATAAATAAATAAAGATTGAGAAAACCCTCTCTGAATATGAACAAAAGTGTTCCAAAGAAATTCCAAGTAACAGCTCTCCAGTTGGCTAATGGCCCAAAGTCTCACACCAGTTCAATACAATACTCTCTTCTGAAGTTCTGCTCACTTTTCCAGTGAGAATTCCAGTAGTCACAGGTTTTCTGCTGCTGGTCTTTTGCAGTCTAGATTCACAACATATCAAGTACAGTCTTGCATTGGAGAGTCAAAGGAAAATTGAGCCCTGGGCAGCTCTGGGCAGCTCTGTCTGAGCTTTTTTTCTCTTGTGACTGAAACTGTGCTTTCACTCAGAGTTCAAATTATTCTGCTAGTGAGTTTCATGGGGCTCATTCCCTCCACAATGTGTTCTTCACAGTACCTTTGGCTTTATTATAAGCATAGTGGTATCAACCACTTTTGCCTAACAGAGAGAACAGGATTAAATCCTTTTAACTTTTAAAACTAATTTTTTGCCTGGATTTCTTTCATCTAGAGCAAAATCTACATTTTTCATTCCTGAGCTAGACTAAGAACTCTGTTATCAGAAATTTGCTGGTCATGAGCATATTTATAAACTATGATCATTTGCTTTCATGTTTTACAGAGGCTATGGATAGATACATTCTTTCATGGCAACTATTTATCTTGGCAGTCTTATCCTACAGTAACACAAAATAAAGTTAACTGTCTTTAGGGAAGAAATTTGAGAGTGAATTCATCTGCTTATCACCTTAATTTTGCTAAAAATCTTCTAAACTCTCTAATATTCAGTACAGCGTGGAAGGGGTAGGAGGTTTCTCAGATCATCTCATACATGCAACTATTTTTCTAAAATTTTTCTAAGCTTTCCAAATATGTCTTTAAAACTTAAATATTTACTTTGAACATACATGTTCCAGTACAGATTTCAGTAATTCTGTATAAAAAGGTAATGTCCCCATACCAGCTGCATCCAATATGCTCCATTCATTTTTATTTCTCTGAGATCCAGTTCTCATGTGCTCCCTTCCTGTCAGTCTCGTACTTAGAGCATAATCATTTTTTTATTAAAAAAGAAGGCATTTAAAGCATAGCGACCTCTTAAGAGACTGCAGATAATTACAAAATGCGCGTGCAAGGTTCTTAACCTGCAAACAACCCAAACAAAAAAAGTAATCATATAGCTTCAAATGGCTGTATAGTCACGCTGCAAACACTGACAATTTCTCATCATTTTTTTTCCCAGATACTAAAAAAGTGGTGTCATAAAGGAAACTGGACTTTAAACATATTACACACATGACTTCATTAACACAAACCAAATACAGATCTTTTCAGACACAATGTTTATGACAGTATTCTCCAGAGAAGAACAATTTTAGCATCTAATATGAAGAATCCTATATTGTATATTCTAATTTTCATCCTCACATTTCCTCTCTACTCACTATCTAAAATGCCTCTTGCTCCCACCCACATTTCTCCACAACGTAACACTAGCAGAAGCAGAAAAAGTATTTCTTGCAAAATGTGATACACTGGATTTGTTATCTAACTTACACTTAAACTGTGTTCTTGGACAGAACTGTAGACTGTCTCCCCAGTAAAATACAATAAAAGTGACTAAAGTTTCATAATAATAGCACAGAAAATTCTAAGATAAAGAGATATTTTCCACATGGAAGTGATCTGTTGAGGTTTTCCTTTAATGAGAGAGCATATATTGTATAAGGCCTCAGAACCTGTGACATATCCTAGTAATACAGCACATGTTGTTCTAGGGCTACTTGAGATGTTATATTAGCATGATAATGTTTACCGATTAATAGCAATGCATTATGCCCGTTTATTTGCCCTTATACACTCCCACAGGAATTCAGTCAGAGATATCTACAGGGATTCTACAGTTACACAAGTTATTACACTAATTGGGATGGCCTTTACTGTTGTACCAGCTCCTGAAATGCTATATTGAACGACATTATTATCACAAAGTAGGTGTTACATGAACAGACTACGCAAACCTTGCAAAAGTGGTTATTAGTAAGACAACATGGATGATACCATGTAGATTCAGCAGAACCTTAACGTCCACCAAAGTAGCTCCCAGAAAGTCATGTTGACAAAACACCAACAAATACTGTATTTGCTCTCAATGCTGAGCTGCAGGAGGGAAAATAGAAGAAAATTCAGAGGCATTAATGGATGGTTTAAGAATAAATAAAGGAAAATCACATGTCTCTGCTTTGTCACAGAGCTTTGTCACAGAGCTTGCAGAAACAGCAACATTGTGTCCCTCTTCTCAGGTAAAGCCATCCACCACCCACACATGAATGACCCTGACCTCATTCTCAAGAAGGAAATAATGGTAATACCAAAAGTATGTGAGGAACAACACCATTCAGCCAGCAAATGGACCATGTTTCCCTCTAAGTCACCCTACTTTCCTATTCCATCCCTTTCCCTTTGTCTATTTCTCAATTATACAGTCCCCCACCTTCTCCTCATGATTTATTTCTCCTAAGGAGTCAGGAGTCATCAGAAAATAAAACAGAAGAACTTTATATCACAGAAGCATCCTGTGCTTGAGATTCTGAATTCAGAAGAACATCTGGCAGTCCCTGTTAAATCATCCATCCAAGTTCTGGGTATTTTTTCCTAGTTTCCATATCAGACTAGTTCCCTTTCCCTAGTTTCTGTAACTGACTGCCATGGGTTCAGCAGTAGCAGTCATTTTTCTCCTTCTTGGTAGCTGGTGCAGTGCTGTGTTTTTGACTTTCGACCTCGGAACAGCACTGATAACACCAATGTTTTTAGTTATGACTTAGTGATGTTTGGTCCGGCCAAGGACTTTTGGAGCCTCATGCTCTGCCAGGGAGGAGGGGGAGCCGGGAGGAAGCAGAGACAGGACACCTGAC
>JAOEHY010003220.1:22660-48202 GCA_025447955.1 Psilopsiagon aurifrons | reverse complement strand
CTAACTTCCAGAAAACAGTCACTGTAGTTACTTCAAAGTAATTAAATAACACATTCTACGAACTACAAGCAGCCTAATGGCTTTGGGCCACAATAATATAGCAACTTTCAGAGCCAGACAACCCACATTTCTTTTCCGTACTCGTTTGGCATTTTACTTGTTTAACTCAAATTGACTGTTATGAATAAGAAATCATAGTAGGATCTACAAACTGTTCATGATAGCCTGCCGTCCTGAATCAAAACCAGTCTAGTACAAAATAAAGACATATTTTAATCGCAAAATAAAGCAAGAAAATACAACTTTGTTTCTCTTTTAAAATAACTAGTAAGTGAAAATAAAACTAGTTAATAAAAATTCTCCAAAAGTTGCTAATGAAGAGGAATTAAAACTAGAAATTGAGAAGCACCAAAAACATTACAAGAGTGGGAAAAAAAAAATCCCAAAACAAAACAGATAAGAGAAAGTAACTACTGAATAATGTGGTAAAGATGAAAAATGTAGCCTTGGGGGCAACAGGATTGTTATTCTTGGAGTCAATTTTAAAAACAATATAATGTACAATCACATGGTAGATAGTCCTGACTTTCTTAAATACCTCTGAATCCCATGACATACACACTCCTCTAACTGCAACTGAAGTCACCTTGTTTTAGAGATACTATTAGAGTATTAGGAGAAACTGAGTTTCATTCTGTTACACTAACATGTACCAAAACCCCAAGGGTCACAGCAAGCATTATGAAACTCTCGAGTTTTTCTTGTTACGGCATCCATAGGCTTTTAAGAATCTAAGGGTGAAGGGCTCCGATGTTTGCCTCTGCAGTCATTAAGTCCCACTGTCTCAAAATACCTGGTCTCATCTCGGAGCAACAAAACACGTTCTGGGGTGGGGAGGCAGTGAAAAAATAAGAGGATGTCTTATGATGAAGCCTGCAGTTAAAGCTAGTGATTGGATCAGCACCTCCCGCACCATCCTGGCACGCAGCATTAATTGCCCTAACACATCCCTTCCCAAAACGTGGGCTCCCGATAACCCCATTTGTACAGTATGTCCCTATGGAAAGCAAAGAAAGTGTTGGCCAAGCAGCATAGCCCATCTCTATCCCCATCTCCTTTCTTTCCTCATCAATAGAGCGGATAAGACAAGCACATACAACCCCTGCTCTGCGAAGAGGACAAGAAATTTTGGAACAGAAGGAAGAGTCTTAAAGACAGAGAACACACGGAAAAAGAAGAAAGAAAGGAAACCAAACCAAAACAAAACCAACATCAAACCAAGCATCAAAAAAACCCCACAAACCAAACCAACACAATACTAGCACTTCAGACATTATAACACTATACACAGCAATCTTAGTATTGTTTTTTTATTATGTACATGTAGAATCTTATTACTATACTATTGACTATTAGCTCCTAAGAGCTTCAAGTCAGTCAACTGTCCCACACTAGAACTCTGATTAGCAGTGGAAATTATTAAATCACATAGCTGTTTAAAAACACACAAGCACCATTTAATTGCCATGAAAGCTCTTAAAGCATTAACAACAAACAAAAAAGCCCCAACAACCTGGCTGGAGAACTAAATCTAGTTTCATTATGTACCTTCCCCAACCCAAAACTTAAGACTTGTTATAGACTAAACAGAGTTTACAAGAACTTTCTTTCAAATCCAATCCTAAAATTTAAAACCTATACATCTGTGCTGTTAAATTTCCATTAGGAATTAACTGAAATGTAATATAAAAAAAAATCACAGCAGAATTTCTTAGAAACAGGATTTTAATAACTTTTGATATTTAAAAGGACAGTTTAAGGCTTTGAATGCATTATCCTGCAACCCTACATTTTAATTGCCTTCAGCCTGAAAAAAGAAAAAGTAAACAAAATTCCTGGTCCCAGTTAAATACTTACCATGGTACCACCATTTTGTTTTCTTTGGATTCTTGTTACATGTTCTTACATAAAATGAGTTATCTGGAGGTCGCCTCTGCAACAGAAAAAAGACCTACAAATAATCAAACAATCCTCATATTGCAATGCATGAGCTATTTAATAAGCTTACAAAAGGCTACCATGTGAATGCAGTGAAAATGAGGCAACAGGCAGAGCTAGACCTTTGTCAAGAAAAAATCTACAGATCCAGATAACAATTCTTACTGGGGATACTTCAAGCAAAAAAATTAATGAAAATGACCAAACAGTTTTGAGGTAGAGAGGAAGGGAAATAAATTTTAAGAAAGCAAAAAACCCAACCCAGAAGGAGAGTCACAAAACACAACCACCCAACAAAAAAAATCCAAATTAAATTCCTTTTGCAGTTTGGAATCTAATTCTGATATATTAGATCCAATTCACACCCACACATCTCAGCTTGGAGTGGGTGAAAAAATTGACATAAATTCTGTATCTGATCCATCCTTCATATTCCTCTGTTCTCTTTACAAGGGTCATCATTACGCATAACCACAGTCTTAGGATACAATACGAAGCCATTTGAAGGGTGTTTTTCTACCACATACACACAACTAGGACTGATTGGCATGTGACATAAATAGGTATGTTTGGATAGCACAGACATACAAGCTCTGACCACATCTAACTTCCATATATACTCTACTGCAAAAGAAATAGTCAAGAGTAAAGGGTAGTCTTTTGACAAAAAAGGCATAAGGTATTAGTGCCACTCATCCATGACCAACAAAGCAGCTTAGCACCATCTACTTTCCTGAAATGAAAATAACAATGATCACTGAAAAAGTATAGCTGTAAAGCCATGCAGACATCTGCACTGGAGACCTTTCAATAGTTATTTCGCACTGCTGTTAGAGACAGAATCATTTTACAAAGAATTGTCCTAAAACATGACTGAACTTCACAATTAGTACAATTAGAAGGGTTCCAACCACCCTCTTTTGCTATAATGATACACACACAGGTTACCACAGAAACAATGACAAAGCACTTACTGCACTATTTTGCAGCTCTAACTCAGTATTCTTTCAGTAGTAGAAATGTATACAGTAGTTTAGTCTATTTTAAGATTTTGAAATTAAAATCTCATTTTGCAGTGTAGAATTCTATTAACTTTTGCTTAATCTATTCCAACAGTGCCAAAAGTGCTCATACCTTTTCTTTGCAGCTGGAAAGCATGCTAATAATGCTAAGACAAACAGACTGCACTGAGAGAGCTGGAGACCAGTCTTCTGTTAGAATGGATAAACAGATATGACCATTGCTATAAACATGAGGATGAACAGGAATATTGTCTCCAGTAAACATGACCTAAAAAAAAAAAAAACAAACAAAAAACCAAACAACTGTAATTTACTGTCCCGATTTAAGTAAGACTCTATTGCTTTTGGGAAAATAATAATACATTGTTTAAGAAGTGGATCTGCCATTTTCACTTACACTAAATAATACACTTTACCATGTCAGGTTCATTCATTTTTGGAAGCTATTAAATGAAATATAAAATAAGACAATGGGAGCCTAAATAGCTAGTGAAAATTTTGTTAAACAAATGGTCAGATGGATATTCATACAGCTTAGAAAAATGCAAAGGTAACAGTATAAAAACATCAAACTAAACTTTTTATATTTTGCAGATTCGGTCTTTCACATCCTAAGCAATACAGTTGCCCAGCCAAAACACTGGATGATTTCATAACCCACATCATACACCAGGAACCACAATGAGACTCACAAAGGAATATTTCTATAACCCTGGGCACAACAGGAATTGAGTTCTGGACAACTCATCCAGGTTCCAGCTTAAATAATAAAATGCATCAACCCTATTAACTGTAAAATAAAAGCCAAAAAACATTAGAAAAGCAATTTTGTCAACTATTGCTCTTATGCCAAGTTCTTGTCAAACACATAGCTGGCTTGGGACCAAGGGAAATGGATTAAAAATTTTGTAGCAGCATTTATGCTCCTGACCTCCTTACCCAACATAACCACTATCATCTTTTATGCAACAACCTAATAAACCTCTACCACTCATACACATAATACCCAAGAGCCTCTTAAGTGTTTCCTAAGTTATACATATGTATGTATACAAACATGTACACGTGTACACAACACACCCACTCACCACAAGTAAGCAGCAACATCATCATCATGCAGGAAACTGAAATCACAGAGTTTAACACCTATCTGCCAAATGGCAGATGGATTTCTAAGGCAGCACAAAAACTGGATGCAAAATGATCTTTCATAAGTCTTTAAACTGGCATTTCTTCAGCACTGAAGAGCTTATCTTCATAAACAAGAAATATATTTCGCTTTAACTAATGTCTTCCTTTTATAGAAAAAACAGAACTAGGCATATTAGGCAAGTAAAATTAAGCACACTGTGACAGACAACATACATTTAAAGGCAGAAAACAACCAGGTGATTAAGCAGAAGAAGTGCAAATTGTCAATTCACAGTAAGCAGATTTGCAGAAGAATTATGACCCAGAACTGTATCATATAGAATGAACTTACTGCACAGCAGCATTTTTATAAATTTGTCTACAAAGAACAAGTATCAGGAACTTAAATTCCTGATTATTTTCTGTGCTAAAAGTCATTGAACATGTACAGATCTAATTTGTTGCTTTACAGTAAATTGCACAGAGCCTAATGCACAGATCAGGTAATGAGTACAAACAGTACCTACTTGAAATCAAATGAAAGTGGCTACAGTGTTGTGGATTACCTATGAGCAGCTCACTGCAAACCCCATAAAGTGCAGAAGCACAAATGGACAGTTTGTTCTTTAAAACCTAAGACTCAAATGTCAGCATTCTAGTTCTTACCACAGTTCCTAAAAACATGTAATGTTTACGGGCTAAGCGTCTCTCACAGCTCTGCAACTTCAGTTTCAACACCAATGAGAAAAGTGTCAGAGATCATTCTTGGAACTTTGAGCTGAAACAGGCCAAGAACTAAGGCGCTCTTGTTTTTCTTTCTGCTGTTTCAGAGAAGCAGGGCTGATGGCTGAACCCTACTCTTACTAGCTATGTTTTGTAACACTTCCCCCAGATAATGGAGGGATGGATGTACAAAGCTCACTCTGCAACCTAGTAGTATCACTGCCACTTCAGTTCTTTACACTGCTATGAAAGCAACACAGTATCTCACAGCTCAATTCTAAGCACCAGATTTGCAGGCCTCTCATAGACTTGTCATCATGTATCTACGAGAATCCCTACCACAAGCATTTCTCCAGACGTATTAACACACCAGTACAGAACATGCAAGAGGCTGAAATACAAACTAAGAAAAAAAACCTAAAAATAGAAGCTGGAGAAAAAAAAAAAAAAAAGAGGGGATGAAAAAAAGCAATTTGTTGTTTGCTCCTGTACCACAGTTCAACAGGATCTTCCTACTTTACCCTGCGTTGCTCTTTTGTAATATACAAATATCAATTTCAAGCCTTCAACTTACACTGCTCTTTCATCTCCTATGAAACTAAATAAACCGTCACAACACTATACTTCACTGCAGAGTCATTTTTAAAAGTAAAAGCAACTGCACAAAGTGTTTAATACAAACTAAAGTAACTAAATCTCATATCAGGAAAGGCGGATGACATTTGTATTCAGCATGTGTCAGGCAGCTATAACCTAGAGGAAGTGTTAAGCAAGAAGGAAGAAATCAGGTTACCTGAGGCGAGTCAAAAGGATACCGACTACTGAACTTAAATAGAAGCTGAAATTTCTCCCCTTCATATAGTGTTCCTGGAGCACCTTCCATGTCTACAATCCACCTAATGAATGGGAAAAAAAAATTCTTAGTATTGTGGACTGACAAATTACAATTTTCTTCCTGGAGCACAGGACTAACCCCATCGATTACCAACCACAGCTATATATCCATTAGTATCATAACAATCACAAAGGTAACATAACAAGCCTACACTTGAAGGAAACAAGCTTTGTATTTCACATACAGGCATTTAATATAGTGCTGTAAATTATACAAGCAATTATGACTTGAACTCAACATCAAACCATCAGTTCCCAATATAATGACTTAATGTAAAACAACAAAGCTGAAACAATAGCTTACTATTTATTTACTATTCCAGCTTACTCCTACACAAAAACAGGGCTAAAGGATATAAACTAGTATGTGGTTTTTTTCATGCTGTATTACTTTTCTGTCAAGGAAATCATCCATACTGTTTATTAGAATAAAATCTGTATCCAAGGGGGAAGGGCAATGATACTCTTACATCTGTGAAAAGCTCAGAAATTTAGTGTCATATAACCTGACAGGTAGTGGAACCAAAACCAGGAAAGTCAGTATAGAAAGGAAAAGGTCACAGAAAATTAAAAACAAACAGGAAAATTTGCAACCATAATAAACACAATACCTCAACATATCATAGTATTCATTTTCTTCTGGCTTTTTCCTTCCATCATAACAACAGGAAAGTTGCTTACAGGTGGAGCTGCTGGGGGGGTTACTGGTTTTGGGTTAGATTTATGGATGGTTTTTAATCCAGTCAAAAAATCAATGCATATTGGTCAACTCATACAGCAACACCCTGCTATCTAGCTCCCGTCATTTCTTACTTCTATTGCTGATAGCTTAATACCATCCTTTGCAGCATCACTTCCCTGTTTTTGTCTTTCACCCTTGATTAAGTTTTATACATTTGAGCAACATGACAAGGTGAAGATTCAGCAAGAGACTCAGATAACATTGACATCAGTCTCAAGTGGGGCAGCTGAGATTTTCAGAACAGCAACGTGTTCAGAAAAGCTGACATCTCCAGATGGCAGCCCTGATGATCCTTTTCCCAACTTCTCCATCTCTCCTGTCGTATACACTCTCTCCCTGTGTATTTAAAGCCATGTACATTTTTTGTCTTCTATTATTCTTTTGTTTGGTTGATTGCTTTCTGTTGCAGCATTGTTTTTTTTTTCTAAAGAGAAATTGCTTCTCTACTGAACTGCCACATTCTTCAGCAGAAATGCATCATCAACAGCAGCATGGTGATAGCTGTACTGGTGTTTCATATTTTAATTTTGTGATTTTGCCTATCTGCACTCAGACCACTTGTCTCTTCTTGTATCTTCTGCTTTTGCGTTTATACCCATGGTGGACCAACATTCTTCAGTTTTATTGTTCCTTGTGATCCAGAACCTCCACTTCCAAGTTTTGAAAATAGTTCCATTTATTAAGTAGAAGATGACTCTGCCTGGACTTTTCTCCTTTTATGGTCAGGGAATCACCAGAAGCCATCTTTCCTGTGTGCTTTAAGGTTTAGCCATCTCATATTTCTAATCCTTGTGTATTTAAAATAGATGATTGCTTAACATTTCAAATGACCCAGTTACACCATGGGAACCAGTTATTTTATTTAACACCTTTCAAACCCAACCAGCATTGCTACACAAATCTTTACTGCACCAGTTCAAACTGCAACTTGATTAACTCAGAACATCCTACTTGGCACCAAGAACCCTCAAAGAGAAAAAATGCAATGTTACTGAGACAGGAAGCCTCTTAAACAGTGACAATTCCAAGATCAGCATGACAGCAAACAGGAAGTTTTTATTTTTAAGGTATAAAAATTGTACATAATGCGTCTGGGAACAAACACCCAGAGTTTTTTCACCTTTTCCATTCATCTGCTGTAAACTTTCTATTTAAGTGTAAACTTAAATGTTTAAATGAGTGAAAAACACTTGCAATATGAGACTGAGTCAGTCCTTTCTTGTTTTAGTCACATTCATCTGCATGAAGCATCACAAAAATCAGCAGCATGTAAAAAGCAATAGTGTTTAACTCCGTGCACAGAAGGCTCAGAAAAGCCTCATGTAACAAGGTCTGAGTGCCATCTCCAAAAAAGCAGATGTGAAGCACCATTAGAAGTCAGCTCTATGCTGTTTTCAAGTTGATCCTTCTATCAATAGTACAGAACATACAGCCTGCCATTCATGCTCACATTTACATCTGCTAAGGATTTTTTAAACATTTCTTTTAACTAATTTTGTTAGTTTAATTTTAAAGAAAGGTCAACAGTGTAAATCTTTTGAACTGCAGTCAATTAAAGAAAAAAAAAAAACAAACAAACAAACTAATACCAGGAACATCCCCTGTCCATTTCAATGGGTAGAACACAGAACATTTAACAATGCTATTCTCTGTTCTGTTAATCACAGAAAAAAATACAGCAGGGAGCAAACTGCAAATGAATGTTCTAGGATAACTTTGCTCTTTAAAAAGTCTCCTCCATTAGAGAAAAAAGGGAAATTAACAGCTACAAAATGTACTTAACAAAAATAACACAGACTAAACCATCTACTCCATTATTTCAATAAATCTACAGTGGTTTCAGAAGTTTGCAGTTATGAGAGACTGTTAAATCATTTTATTCTAAAATATGCAGAAGCTTTTACCAATTGACAATTTGACACTAAATGCCTAATAAAAAATTAATGAATTCACTATTCAGTTCCTGAGAGTGTCCAGCACATCACTGCAACATACTCATTAAGTAGAGTGTCTTTCAGCCTACTCCCTAGACTAAAAACAAAATTCAGAATGTTACTGAAAGTAAGTGGTGGAAGTGAACTGCAGAGAACTTCTCATTATATATGCTTTTCAGCTTGACAGCAAAAATAAAACAGTGTATATACTTACTGTGTAATTGAATTTTGTACACTCTTTTCATTTAGAGTCATTCCTGGAGGTGGATCATTTTGCAATGCCAATAGTTCTTTTTGTAATCGTTTCTATAAGGAAATTGTATAAATATTTGAAATATTAAATTAAGTTCTAAAACAAACACTCGCACTAAAGTACATTGCATCAATTACTGAAAGGTAAAAGGAGTCTTATTTGAAAACTGAAATAAAAAGCGAAATTGAAACATGCGAAAGAGGGAAGACTCCTTGTCCCAGAAATTAAACTGAGAAGTCACAAACCTGAAACTTACTGTTTTGGTAAAACGCAGCAGCACTCGCATCTGCAACACTGCTAAGTGAAGAACTGTTGTGTTATGAAATACACAGAGGTATCGAGAATTTTATCATAATATAAAGATGTCAATCAGAGCTCTACACCTGGCAGCAAACATTTCGTATTCCCCCAACAGCATCAGATTTACAATTGATTCTCCAAGATTTTTAACAGCACAACTCTTCCTCCAAACAATTTAAGACACTTCTACCTGGCATCTGTGCAAGCCTTTGCCTTGTCCCAGGTCATTCCAGAGGACAGAACACAAAACTAAAACAAGCCCACGTGACTTGAGGGACACAAACTATATTACAACTTAGTAGTTAACTGCATTTTAGAACAGACAGAGCGACAGTATTTAGAAATATCAATAGCTCAGGAAATTCCTACCTATTTTGGCATGGATAAAGCCGTAACTGCAACCAGCTGCTTCTTTCACAACTACCAAAACTGTTTCTTACAACCTCTGGAGCAAGGGAAATGCAACCTCTGTGAAGTACTGTTACTGGCACTGCTTTCAGTGTGGTTTTTCTGCATATAAATAGTTATGCAATATATTTTGTCATTTCCAAGCCACATAACAGAAAGTTCAAGGCTTTTTCATTCTTATTCTCCTTTTTCCTGCCAACAATTTCAAGATTTATCACCAACCAGTCCACTTCCATCATCCTACTATTCAAAATGACCTGACACTCGAGAGGAGTAAAAATATATGGTTTGGGAGTTTAATATCTAACGCTGAGTCAACATACAATTTTTTAAAATCAGGTTTATCATGCGCTTGTGGCTGTTTCTTACTGATTTCCCAAACAACTTTTCTGGTGCCTAGTAGGAATTAAAAAAAAAAATACACAGGAGAAAATAAAGTGCTTATTTGTCAACACAGAAGTGACACACGATGTTGTGTCTTTGACATAGAACTACTGTGTGACTGAATAAATCCAGACACACAACTCCTTACACATTCAGTTTACATTCTGAAATAACCTTCCGTAGCTATCAACCAGCCCTGAAAACTTGTTTTGGGCTTCTGTTTTTCAAATCCTTACCCTGAACCCAGACAGACACTGGAAGTTTTTTTATTTTCAAGCAACTGCATAAACACACACTCCAAATGTGGGATTTCACCCCAGAATTGCAGGCAATCAGAACACAGGATCAAGAACTGCTATTAGAGATAACACAAACCTTTTCATTTTTGTTCTCTTCAGCCATACTGACCATCTTGGATAACTTCCCTTGAAATTAAAGGGCAAAAAATATAATTTTATAATAAATTCCTAGATTTCTCTTGTCCCCATAATGACAGGAACTCTGAAATTGTTTTACAGTTCAAGAGGGAAAATGCTTATAAAGATTTCGTAAGTATTATTCTAGCTACCTCAGACAGAAGCAAGTCAAAGTCTTCACACAAAGATAACTACTTCTACTGGACCAAATGATTCACATCTAAGATGTGATACTTTGGGGAATACAAGTCCTTATTTGGGTTTTCTCCAACTGGAATAACAAAATACACTATCCATTTTACAACATTCTACTTCTATTAACCATGCCATACAAGTTAATCATACCTTATCTGACAACATAGCTGTGTATCTTCAATAGGCTTTTGCCAGACATTTTCAACATTTCCTTCTATCAAGCATCAGCTCAATTACTGCTGTACAGATTAATAAAGAGCTGTCTGCAGACCTTTTCCAGAAAATGCTCTAGAGTACTCTACAGCAACTGCAACAAACTGTAGACCGCATCACAGCCTATTAGTAAGAATTAACTCCAATACTGAAAAATTGTTTCAAGAGAGGGGTTAATGTTTAGAAAAAACCTCTCTGGTCAGTGCTTTCCAGTGTCTGACTATTCTCAAGATATAAAATGTTTCTTTTATATCCTACTGGACTACCTCATGTTCCAGTTTGCATCTGTTATCCCTTGTCTTCCCCTTGTGGCTCCATTTTCCACAACATCCTCCCATGAGGCTGTTGTAGACATCAGCAAAATCTTCCCTTTGCTTTCTCTTCTGAAGGCTGAAGAAATCCAGTCAGCTTCTCCTTGTACACCATGTAGTACAGCCATGTACCATCTTGGTGGGCATCTGTTGGACTCACTCCTGCGCATTAATATCTTTCTTGTACCAGGGCTCCCTAAAGACAATACTCCAGACGTCGTCTCAAGTGCCAGAGAGAGGAGAAGAATCACTTTCCTACAGCAGCTGGCTACGTGCTTGCACACACAGCCAGGAAAATTTGGAAGATACTCTTCAAAGATATTATGAAGGAGGTGGAGATTTTTAACCCCTCTCCCTTACCATGATTTAAAATAATCTGTCTCATGTTGTGTCTCATTAATGCACAAAAGTGGATTATCAGGAGTCAAATCTAGTTTAAATTTAAAGAAAAACAAAACTGCTCTTAAATGAAGCCCTTGCAAACCAGATTCATAGAGTTTAATTAGGAAAGGGAGCTCCTGGTTACCACAGTAATTCAGAAAACATCTCAAATTTAAATGCTACAACTTGAAATGGATTCTGGTGTTTAAGAATATTTGTACTAGCTAACCAAAGCAGGTACAAAGAACATTAATTCTCTCAGAGTAACACTAAGTCTAAAGACCACTATACCACATGCACAAATCCAGAAGCATGCTTCTGGATAGCTTCAAGATAAGACAGTTAGGTACTTCTCAAGAAACACGACTCTGACATACCAAGCCCACGCATGGTACGTACAAAAGGCAGGCTGCAACTGTAAATTTCTGAAATTAAGCATTTGAAAAGGAACAGCTTCACATGGTGAAAAGCCTGCCTTGTATTTGACAGCCATGAGTACAAAAAACATTCTCTAGCACAAAGCTATTGAAAATAAGCAGCAACTTACATAGCAGGACAAAGTATAATGGATTAACACTTTTTAGAAGATTTTAACTATCTTATTTGTAGACTCTTATAAACTTCGTAAGATACTTCACGGAATTCACCTCTCTTATCTTCCTAACACAAGCATGGATCAATAATTCTTAAAATACCTTGGCCATTAAAAGCCTTTAACATTTTCCACATCACTGTCTCTTGCGTTTATAACTGGAAGAATTTTCTTCACAGTAAGCGATCTAGGTGAGCTGAATAAATTATGTCAGATTACTTCTCTTATTCTTCATGGACAGAGACTTCTTATGCTTACTTCAACTTATTTTTAGCCTTCCCCAGTATCTACTCAACTAAACACATAATTCTTTCAAGCCAATGCACACTGCCCTCTAAACACCCTCTGGTAAGTCCACTCAGCCTGACAGAACCAAACGCCCTCTCTCAATCAGACACACAGTCGAAACTAGGGTAATTTTACTACAACCGAACTACAACTGTGATACCTTGAGATGTGGTCTTTGCAACTAATAAAAGAAACAAAAGAGATACACTACAAAGAGTGGTTTATACCACACTTTTCTTCTGTACTTACTCAAACGTCACACTAACACAAATAAAAAGTACTTGCCCAGTCAGAATACAGCTACTGCTTCTCTTTCACAATAGTTACCACACAGTAAGAGGAGTAAATCATACCATTTCTGTGTGATTCTTCTTCCAAAATCTATTTTGGCTACTCTTTACCTAGGAACTTACAAGTTAATTGTCTATTATTTCATATAGATATCAGAAACTATTTGCTTCAGTGATTTCCAGAAGCCAACCTGTCACATGACGGTAGAAGAATAAAAATAGCATTTATCACCTGGAAACTCACTCAAAATAACTGTCAAAAAACCCCATCAGATTCAGATGCTTAAACCAACAGAAAAAAAAAAAAAAAAAACAAAAACAACCCCAAAAAACCAACCCACACAGAAAAATCCTAGTGACTGACACAATATCCAGTGTCTTAAAGATACTGAACCTGTCACAGAATGATTTGGATTGGAAGGGACCTTGGACATTATCTAGCTCCAAACCCCTGCCATGGGCAAGGACACCTTCCACTAGACCAGGTTGCTCAAAGCCCCATGCAACCTAGCCTTGAACACTGCCAGAGATGCTTCCTTAAACACCGAGATAATTAAATACCTTAATGTTTCCTTAAATACCCAAAGTGCTGTACCTCCTCGTGTAACTTATACACCCACATTCAGGTTATACTAAATAATATTCAGCAAACATTCAGAAGTAAATTTTTTTCATTTATTCTTAAAAGTGTATATAATTAGGAAAAGAAAAAAATAATCTAATTGTTTAGTATCTTCCTAAACGACCCAATTTAAATTCATTCCTCTAAGTTCCTACTCTCTCTCAAATCCGGACATCAAAGGAAGCTGCTCCTATTTATTAATTCTTCTAAAGTGTACATCTATAAACTCTTTACTTACTCTTCACATTCCTGGTGAGCTCTTCATCCAGTTCAACTACCTTTGCCTTCAGTGGCTCTTCCTGCAACACCTTCCCCTCCCTTTTTCTTACTTGTGGTAAGATTTCAGTACTGGTTTAGCATCTTACACTTCAAGAAAGTGTTTTAAACTCCTCAGTTTACTTCACTTTCTTTAGATTACAGAAGTTTATTTAAGTACCCTATTTCCAGAACCATTTTGTTTAATCTCCTGCTCAGTTTACATCAAACCAGCAGGACCAATGTAATTGCGGTTTTAAGATAAGATGATTTAAAAGATAACTATTTATCCAGATCATCTTGATCTTCTGACTTTTTTGGGGGGAAGCAGGGAGCTATGTAGAACCAGTCAGCTACACCAGCCAGGAAAACCTACATTATTAGCCACAGTAGCATTTGTCTCCTATTTCCACTAAGGTATCTGATGATTAGTGTCACAATACATTTTCAAGAACAAACTACCTAAAAGCACTCCCCAGACCTTTGTTCACATTTCAGCCAGAGAGTAAAAGACTATTATAAATTCATAAACCTAGTACAGAAAAAAGGCAAAACAAAGTGGGTTTGACTCAAGTGATCTTTTTTAAACACACATTACCATTTACCTATAGCACTGTTATGATTAGTACTATCCTGCAAATGTTCCCTTCACTTCTATCCTCCTAGTACAATGCATATTTTGCAGTAGTACTGTTCCAGTTGTCAATGCTTTCCTCCTACCCCTGCCATACTTCTATTTTTGCTGCAATTTCCAGATTCATATCCTGCAACAGTAGTTCATGTCACTTTGTTCTCTTGCTCAGGCTGCCATTGCTATTTATATACATTTAAGCCCCATCCTTTTTATTTGACATGATTTGTTGTTCATTTAACTGTGTCATGTATTTTTTGCTTTTCTACTCACAGTCTCATCCCTTTCTTCATCTTTCTAGTGATTTATAAAAACCTTTCTTAATGCTTTCCAAATCTGATAATTTAAAACGGTGAACAATGGGTAGATTTCACTCTTACATGCTTGTCCCTTCTTTTCATACTGAGCTTTAGCAGTCAGTTTTCTGTTCTGTACAAAGTCTTCAAAGCACGAAATAGCTCCTCCTGTAGCCATACTGACTTTTAATATCATTCCTATTTATTTTTTTTTTTCCATATCAAGATAGCTTGTCACTTTAAATTTGCACTTTCTTCTGGAAACTTTTATCTCTTCAACACTATTTATAATCAGGAGTCCTTCTTTATTTATATATCTCCAGCCCATGTTGCAACATGCATATCTGAAGTCAATACCATTATTGGTTTTGCTTTTTTTTCTTACCACAAATCAAGAATACCTTTCTTTTCATTACCTAACTCAAGTTGCTTTCATCCTCTTAGCCAGACCCTTTAAACCAATATATAAGCTAGGGCAGCTATTCACTCCCACAGTAACCTCCAAACAGATGTCTTCTATATGCTGATATGCTCTTGGGAGCTGTTCTTTTCACATCACAAGACAATCTTTCCAACATTTCTGCTAGCCCATCATAAGAACTCATACAGAACTCCCTTCCTGTTTGTCCACTTTCTATTTAGAAAGACTGCAAAAGAAAACACAGACTGCAATCATGGAGTTATTTATGTAAAGAGGGATAAATGAAGGATGCACAGGCAATCTTCATTTGAAACATCAATTCACTCCTCTAGACAGAAACAGAGCACCGGAGTAGGAAGATCAGAAACCCAAGACTGGATAGCACCACAGTCCTTCAACTAAAGAAATAACCAGCTGCAAAAGGCAATGAGTAGTAACATAACCAGCAGCTTACACAAGTATTTTCGAAAAGGTGAAAGCCTTTAAAACCAAGATTACTTGATTCACCTACCTCTACAGGAAAGGATGACTCAAGGATGAAATCATAGAACACAGCTTAACACTGATCCAAACATCCGTTCCAAAAGAGAGTTTATGCCAGTAGTTGAGACATGACTGACATAGCAATGGCTTATATTCTGTTGCTAATTCTGTCAAACTGGATTTGTGCGACCCCTTCAGTTATCCTCCAAAGATTTTCTAAAGTGTCTAGCTCATAAGACTTCTCCAAGCACATGGAGCAAAGAGCAAAAAAATTAACTGGTGCCAAAGGAGTAAAATTCCTGCTGGCCCCCCAGACTGCTCACAACAACCTCTAACGTTTCAATCCTGACAGCCAACACCCAGTGTCTGTCATGGTTCCAGTTAAACGTATCTCTGAAGCCAATACCTTCTAGCACCTTTACTAAGCAAAAATACATACTTTTTCTCCAAACTGACACACATCTTACTTGTGCACCTGTGGAACTGGTGTGGTAACAAGTTCTCAAATGCCACCACTGAATTCTCTCGTGTTGATTCCTGGTGAATCATATATATAAGCAGAAAGCAGGGCAGAAGCATACAAAAAGATGCAATATGTAAAAAGGGAAGAGGGTAGCAATTTAGGACAGGAGATTTGAAAGTCAGCAACATAAGTATTTCAGAATACATCTTCTATAATCAGATAGTCGAGCTGCTGTGCACCACTGAGTTAGATGTTATGTATCACAGAAATGCTTTCTAACAAATACAAAATTATTTCACTGGTCTCTTTGCCCCTGTTGCGTACCTCAAGAGGCAATAACCTATATTTCTAAACCATATATGGCAATATTACCATCACATTCTCCAAAACCAGAGATCATTTTCTGATTCTACCAAAACCAAGTATCATACCCATGGACAGACAGACTTTAACCACAATCCCTCATGGTGCAATTGTGCAGGTCAAAGGTATTTTCCTCCCCCGCAATGAAAACTTATCAGGCTCTTGTAGGCAATTTCCACATGCCTTTCTCAATGCCTTTAAAAAGGAGTATCACAATATCAGGTGTCTATTTCCAGTTCTAAGCCCACTGCCAGAACTCTTACATCAGCTTTGCCTCTCCCTCGGAAAACTAGAGCCTAGAGAGTTAAAGTTTAACACTTATATGCAAACAAAAACATGTCTACAGTGCAAAAGCAAGGCACCCTCAGTTATAAGGGTCACTACCAAGTATGGATTATGCACATATAGCTGAGAGCAACTAAGATAGTCAATGAATATTGTTTCAATTAATGTGTTGTGCTTAATAATTGGAGTGGGCAAAGTATGCATACACTGTTACACTGGCACTGTTGATTAGCAGCAAAATTCCAACACCATAATCCAATCAAGTTTGACCATGTGCCCATACTCCTGACTTACTATCTCCTCTTAGCTGTACCTATGAACTTTATGAAGGTAAAATATATAAATAAAATTGAGGAAAGATCAATGACTATATTCAGCAATTCCTGAATATTCCACTTTCTGCAGTTTCAAGAAATTCTGCCCAAAATGTGCAGTGTTTTAAATGGGTAATATCTTAAATGGGTAAAATAAATGATAAACCATCTTAGTCAAATATTTTACCTGTGATGAACAACCCCTAATATAGACTTGAAAGTCATATTTTAGAGACTTACCTTTTCTTTTTAGAAAGAATGAAAGGAAGGGAGAGAAATGCTGCGCTGATTAAACCAACAGGAGATTCAATACAAGGCAGTAAGATATACTAAGAGCAGTAAGAGTCTGTCAGAAAACTGCTGGGGAAACATCTATTTTTCTCTAACGTAGAACAGAAACCTATCAGTAGAGCAAAACGTCAAAAATGGGCAAACAGCTTTGAAAATGGGCAACAGCTTCCGTTTATTTCAGTTGGAGGAAACGCTCCACCACCACAGGGCCTTTTACCACTAAAACAAGCTGTGATGGATGATCAAGCTGGAATGGAGTGGCCTTTCACCTGGAGTGGTAGGGACTTTTACTAGTACTGCCTAGATAGGTAGTATCAGGGGATATAAGAAACTGAAAAATGGAACAGCAACATCACAGACTAGAAACCATGGGTGTCCAAAACATCTGCACATCAATTCTGTTAGAATCCTTCTATTTCCATACACTTTAATTCCCTTCTCTTTGTTGCTGTGATGTAAGAAAGGAATAGCCTTCCAAGGCCAAGCCTTTGCATTTGACTGCAAAGTCAAATCTTAATCTGGCTTGGAGATCAAAGAGGAAGAAAAACTAACTCATATATAGTTAAAAGTTAAATATTAATCCCACAGGGGCTCCACTCTTCTATTTGATGGTGGTAAAGCGGCTGCACCCCAGGGACACCTAACAATATTTCTTCTGTAACTACCAATGATTCCCTTCCACACCCAAAGACATAAATGTAGCCAACAAACTCTGTTAGCACAAAAACATGGTCAGTACTAAGAAGTAGTCATGGCAAGCAATTTATGTTTCATTTATCAACTACAAGCTGTCACCTCCTTGCCCATTCAAGTCCCAAAACATGTTTCACAAAAAACATCTTTTCTGTTTTGAAGAAGTTTTTGCATGCAAGATGCAAACGGGAACTCTGTACCAGAACAGGAGGAGCTGTTAACAGGCTGCAACACTACTGTTGTTACAACACCACCATGTTAATTCATAAGCAAAAGCTGTTGCTAGTCTGCTAGTACAACCTACTAGCCTGAGAGAGTAAGACCACCAACAACTCTATTTTCAGTATTTTGGTTCTTCCATTCACACATTTCTACTGAAACCCAGAATATGAAGTTCTAAACACTGAGTAATAGTCCCGTTTTTCAAATACAACTCCTCTATAGAAAAAATGTTTTAAGCAGTTTGAGTATTACTGCAACTTACTGCATCCTACTCTCTAATCTCATCTTTAAATACCAAAAAAGCTCTCAAAATGAAGAGAAACAAGATTAAAAATGTTGACATTTTAAGAAAAAACTACCTGCTGCAGTTGACTTTGCTACTTAAAGAGAACCTAAAGAAGAGATGAAAGTTCCAACAAATTAAAAAATCCTTTGTTTCCTAATGAATTGGGTCATTCAAGAAAGCCCCTGCAGAGTGTAACCTACAACTCTGGAGAAATAATCTACCCCAAACTCCCAAGCCACACACTTACTTGATTATCATAATCCTGTGTGAATTTTTCCTAATCAAAGTTCTTCTGGTAACTTTTAATCAAGGCCCAGAGGAGGAAAAAAAGATAATTGTCTGGATGTGCCCAATTAAAGCTTCAGCAGGACATACAACAACACAGCTTCACAAAATACTCAGTCAAAAAAAAACTAATACCAGGATTTGAAGAACTGCTTTTCAGTTTTATCTATTTTTGGCGGAATATCAGATTTTCAATCTGTACTGAGAATGCAGATGCAGATTAGTCTCCTCCTCCTCCTCACTCCTAATAAAACACGTTAACATCTGGCAACCCAGTTCTAATGTTATTTTCCCAGACCAATCCATACTTCCAGTTCCGAATGACAGGCATTTTGTGCATTTTGCTCTTTATAAAAGAACCAAAGGCAACACATTAATCTTTTAACCAGCTACTTACAAATAAGTTTCTACCAGTAATCTTTTGTTCTTCGGAGCATTTAAAAAATTCACTAGGTTAGCCATTGGAGGGGAAGGATTGATGTTTTCTCAGTTCACTAACAGAATATTACCTTCACATGCTCCAAAATATTCTATGATATTTGACTGGAAGCAATGCAGTCTTCTTCTAAACAGAGTAATATGCTTAACAAACTCACTAAGGTGGTAAGATCAACTTGAAATCAGAACTACAGTATAATTAAAGACAAATCAAGAACTAGACACACACATAAAACACTCCACTTTCAGAAAAGCTTTTTGCCAGATAATCCAATTTTTTAGCATGAACTTGTCATTTTAAAGCAAAATTAAGTAAAATCCACTAATAAAAAATAAGGCTGACAGCTAGTCATCTGCTTTGTAAATGGAGTCTTCAAAAACACCAATATCCAGCTCAAACCTCACACAGTATTAAGAAATCAAACACAAATTATTTTATCTTTAAAGGGCAGGAGTCTGGCATTATTTGAACTGCTTCAGCTTTAAAATATTTCTTTAAAATAAATTTAAGACAGTATCAAGGCTTGGTACAATGAGGGCAACCATATATTTACCAGGGAATTTCTCATCCTTTTAGAAGTCATTCAGAAGATTGATAACCAAGATAAAATGCTACATTCTGACAAAAATCCTTTAGGAAAGAAAAGGGGCAAAATGTTGGAAGATGCAAACATTAAATCATTATGAAATCTATATCCCTAAATATGACAGGAAGAAAATTCCTAACTTAGGAAAACTCAATCCATTCAGCTTCCTTGTTCCTTCTCACTAGTGGCCACCAATTTATAATCAAAAAGAAATACATAAATCTATGTCAACAAATAACATCAAGCTCTATTAAGCATTTTATTCCAGCAGACTTTTAGAGACAATATTTGCTATACTCTAGTACACATCTATTGACATACATACAGGATTGTCTTCCTGGGGCTGATCCAAGCAGTATTTTTAATTAAGCTGAATACAAAAAGATGAACAAGTTTGTATTTGTAATCAGCCAAGGAGAAACAATTATTTTTTAATACTGTGTATGAAAGGATGAATAGCTAGTAGCATCAATCAGAGCATTAATTATAAAAAAAGAAGCTGTCTCACAATTACTGCTCTACCACCATTAACTTCTGTCTTTTAACACATTAATACCGCTCCCAGGAAGGTAAATGATGAGGTTCTCTCTCTTCTTTCCCTGCCACCCTGGATTGATACCTGCTTTTCATTCCAGTGATTAAGGTGACCTCAGAGGAAAAACAAAAACAAAGAAAAAAATACTGTAAAGGCTGGCACAGGCTCCATAATACCTTCTGAAAGCCCTCAGCTATCAAAATCAGGCAGAAGACACATAATCTGACCTTCATTCTACCACAAAAGATTGTTTACTGGCTCTTCTTACTTATTTATTTCCTTTTTTCTTTTTTTTCTTTTTTTTTTTAATAAACAAAGCTATTCAATAGAAGTTGTGCATTCTGTCTTTCATTTTAATAGGGGTAATTTAACCACACAATCTGTGGGAGTATTCACCAGGTAAATTACATCTGTACTAATTTATAGTGAAGATTCTTTAGTCTGAAAGCCTTAGCTCAGTACAATTTGAGCAAACAATTAAAGAAAGTGCTTGATCACCGAGTTTCACACATTGTTGAGCTCAGCTGCTTTAGCTTATTAATTACAAACTCACAGAACTTTCCAAGGGAGAAGCTTAACAAGATAACATTCCCTGGCTTTTGCAAATCTATTGTTTTGTCTTCTCCCCTTCTCAGAGCTCGAGCAGCTAGGCCTAAAAGCAAATACATCACTAAACTCTGAGTAAACAATCAGATGGAATAACTACTCTTTACAATAAATAACCATATTGTTATTTTCATGATTTAAACCATAGATGTATTCATAAGGTACCAACATTCAACATGACAGCTTGAAAGCATTCACTGTTTTCTATATTTTAGCTATATAGTTGGTCTATTTGGAAGAAAGGTTGGCTGATAACACTCAGGGACACTGGTTTCAGTAAATTTGCCTACTACTTCTTTCTTTTTCAGAAGTGAATTCTTCCATTCTAGCTCAAAAACTGTGCAGTTGCTGCACAGCGAAGTATTTCCCAAAATTCTATTTATGCAAGCAGATTAAAAGAAAAAAAAGGCAAAAAAAACACCAACAAAACAAAAACAAACAAACAAAAAAAACCCCAACAAAATAAACCAAGATTGAACTAACTCATCTTGGTAAAATACTCATATATTTTGCATTTATCTCCTTTTACTGTACCTTGGCTATATGCCAAAGCTAATATACCACATATCAGTATAGACTGATAACTGAAGGTCACACAAAGGACTAACAGATTCTTACTGGACAAAAGAAATGGTTTTCACTCTCCACCCATTCTGGTCTCAATTATGGTACGTGCATTTTCAGTTTAAAAAATTACTGACATTTTTATCTTCAACACTGTTTTACAAATGGCACCACTAAATACTTCAAGTTGTTACTAATTACAAATAATTTCATTGTGCTCATATCCAAGAATTATATAGTTACTCATTTTCTTTTTATTTCTCAAATATTTTGTTTGAACAACACAAATAGCATTCCATACTTTGACATTTCACAGTACAGAACATGTGCTTCATCACTGAAGTTTCAGCTGACTGAAAGCTTTCCTTACTTAAGGTTGGGTTTGTTTGGAAGATACAATAAAAGTTCAGAAGTTTTTCCTGGACAAAGTTGCCACATTAAATAAAGAAAAGACTTATTTCCAAATTATTAAATAAAAAAGCTGATAATATTGATGATAAAGCAATAAGTAATTGTTCCAAGAACAGCTGGAAACACAGAACTTCCACCAAGAGCAGGCAAAAATAGACCCAAGAGCAGAAAAAGAGTAGAACCAAGTAAGTTTAACCAAAAGCATATGTGATTTTTCTTGAGATGTCAGTGGCCTGAACGCATTTTCCCCGTCCCCTATCCCACTGGGTGAAAATAGTGGGAACCTTTGCCATTGCTACTGACTTGTGTTTGGTGATAAAAGGTCCTGGCGATCTCGAACTGTAACACGAATTCTGCATTGTCATCTAGCACAATTATTTTATTAAATGGCTGTTTAGACACACATTTTAAAAAAACTATTGCTGAAACAAGACTTCTCAAGAAGCACTTGATTTTGATGTGTGCATGTATTTTGATGGCAGCCCACCCACAGGCAGTTTTCAAGGGCAAAGAAAAATAAAATCCTGAGAACCCAAAAGGACGGTGAAATCTGACATTCTACACTCTTGACTAATGCTGGTTGTGTCATTAACTATGGGAGCTCTATTTAGTCAGATTTAAATATCTACATGTACAACTCTCATGTGCCTAATTTTAAAGAAAAGACATGAGGTTATTCTGGGTAACAAAACACAAACCTAAACCTGTTCCCATGGATGTATTTGTGAAAGCTGTTTAAAGATGTCAAATCATAATTTAAAGTTATCTGGTATTAAAACTGAAAGGAGGAGAAATGTAAAACAATGGTAATTAAAATGTCAGCATTACATATAAAGTCAATCCTCCAAGTTTAAGATGCAAACAGCTGACATTCTGTGGGTTGAGGGAAAGGCCTTAATTATCTAACACTCTGTACAGCAATGATGTATTTTCCGTGCATTTTCAACTGAACTTCCTTGCTGCTACTTCATACCCCCACTTCTATTCTTAATGCAGGCTGTTTCTCCAGCTATTCTGAGAGCAACTGTTTATTACCTATTATTTCCTCAGCATTTGCTGCATTTCCATGTTATCTATAGCTTTAAGGTTCACATTACTAAAGATGTTACACCAAATTTTCTAAAGCAAATCCATTCTATTCACTTGTTTTACACTATTCAAAACTTCTCAGAATATTTCTAGGGTTTGGGGTTTTGCTTCTGTCTTCAGGGCTTTTTGTGGGTGGGTTTTTTTGGTTTGTCTTTTTTTTTGTGGGTTTACTTAATTTTTTTTCACGAAAAAGTTGCACAAGCTTGTGCTTTTCTGGGGAAAACCTTGAAAGAAATGCTTTTCCTTTGAGGCTTGTTACGGGGGTTGATTTTTTTTCCTTGAAAAACAAACATAATTTAAAGTTATGCAAACCAGGTTTAAAACAATCCAGCAGTAGCAAATTAGCCACCACCTTGGACAACACTGTGGTCAGAAAACAAAACACAAGATCACATCACCATTAGCTTCTTCTATTCTGGAAGAAAAGCATTACAGAAAACTACCATTAAGGAATGTCCACACAGACAAAGATCACAATAAATGTAAGTGATACACATTTTACAAATCACTATGCATGAACTGAACCAAAGGAGCTCTTCAGGCTGACGTTCAGTGTCACTGGTAAGAAGAGGCAATTTGTTAAAATTTCAAAACCTTCCTTGTAGCCCAACTTAGAATACCCTGAACAGGTAACTCTAGCTTTATGTTAATCGGAGGAATTTTGGTGGAACTGTGAAAATAAGAGGTAACTAACCAAGGACATCATACATGGCTGTATACAATTACAGCAGTTTAAGAAGTAACTAAAACCTCTTTAATGTATCAATATATAATTCTTATCAGAAATAGAAATAACATGGCCACAAACTGCAGTGACAGACTATTGGTATAGTTAGAGACTGCAATGGATAGTGCAAACATTTCAATTAAACACTGCATATTTAAAAACACTGTGCATAATCAGAAAAAGGACATCCTTTTCCGTCAGGCAACTTACACATTAAATGTTAGCACTGATAATAATAAATTAAATGTTCCTGAAGTGAAAAACACTTAAAAATGATATACAACAGTTGCTTTGTAAATGCTTTTCATGCTGAAGATTTAATTGTTAATTAATGGAAGAATTCAGAGCCTTGAAACCTTGCTCACCTGCAAAGGTGCCTGTTATTGAGAAGCTGACTAATTTTACAGTTCAATACTAAATTTTCATTTACACTTCCCACCTATTAAAAAATAATAACTAAAAAAAAACAACCAAACAAAAAAACCCCGATAATCCTTTTCCGACTTGCTAAACAACATTACTAAATCAGCAGTTTCCTAACTTCAGGAAAAAGTCATCAGAACATTCTACAACTAGCAACATACAAACAAAAAAACCTCTAAGTTTCCTTGAATGTCTCATCAAAAGACAATAGAACACCAGTAATAAAAAAAAAAAAAAAAGTGTTCTCTTACAGCCGGCATTTCTAAACTGAAAGCAATTACAACAGTAGACCTACCACGGCAGTGTTTTCAGGAAGTGAGTACTACCCTCTTTCTTTTAGGCAACATTTGGCATTCATGTATCCTAAACACCCTCATTTAATTTGTAATCAACATTTCCCCTTTATAGAGCGAGCAACAGGAACAAGAGTGAAGCAAGCAAGCTGCAGAAGGTCATTTACTAGGCCAGAGACAGCAAGACAGAACAGGTTTACAAAGTCCCATGGAGTGCCTGCTTCAAGTTTCACAACTACTGCTTCTCTGTAGTCTCACACTTTTGTAAAATATACTACTTAATAGATCATTGCCTCTATTTTGCAGTTATGCTTGTTAAAGGCTGAACATTAGAAGAGCATTACAAAAATGCATTTGCCAGATAGAGCTGACAAAAGGAAGGCAGATCAGACTATCTGTCTAAGCTAGAGCTAAATGAAGAACATTCTGTACAGTAAGACCAAGTACTTGATCTTGCTTCATTTCAGTAACTCAGGAAGACACACCATGGGGTTTTTTACGCTTCTAAACTTCATGAGCAGAATTTTCACCCCATGAAGTTCAATGTTCTGGCACCTTAACTCTTTTTTAGCTATGCTAAATCTGAGCTATCAGGACAATTAAACTAATTTCATTCATTTTATACACTCTTTCTGGGCTGCTCTATTACTAGTGACAAAAAAAACGTGTTATACTGAACCAAAACAAAACCAAGAAAAAGCAGCAGCAGTTTGAGAAAGGAAACAGGAGGGCTAGATCACCCCGATTCAGAAACAAAATGGAAAACTGTGAGAAATCGAGGAAAAGCAGTGCAGTTACAGGTGAAATTGGGAAAGAAAGGGCCACTGCCATAAAACCCAGGTATCTTTTCTCCTGCCCAGTCATAATAAATCACCACCCACTCAGAGCAGCACACACAGAAAGTGATCCATTCTTGCAGAGCAATTTCTGCAGCTACTATTTAAGAACTCCTTCAGAGAAGGTATGAATAAATAGTTCAGCTGAAAATACCTGTCAAGCAGCAGGATGTTTCATGCTACTGTACCTACAGCAACCCTATCGAACCAAGTAAAAACAGGCAATATTTGTCCACAGGTCTGACACCACACTATAATCTCGTTTTATGGAGAGAAGGAGGAACCCACGGGCAACATGGACACACGGTTTGGAACGAGACGTTCTGTCCCCAGCCCCGCTCTTCCCGAGGACTACAGCTCCGTAACCCCAGAAACGCCTGTGAAGATGGAGCTGAGGGTCACATCTTTCGACACCGTCCTCACGGTGGAACCGGGCGGGGGTCCCTGACCTCCCCCCCTCCCCCGCTAGCCTGCGGCCAGGGAGGGGGCCGAGCCGCCACCTCCCAGGGAGGCCAGAGCACCTGAGCCGCCCCCCAAAGCCTGCCTAGAGATTGGGATCCCTTCACCCTCCCCTCAAGAACCGGGGACATCGCTGCCAGATCTCTCCCCGAGGCACTTCCACTCCCGCCGCCCTCCCGCCTCCTCCCC
>JAOEHY010003214.1:41692-54768 GCA_025447955.1 Psilopsiagon aurifrons | reverse complement strand
CAAGGCCAGGTTGGACAGAGCCTTGGGTGGCATGGTTTAGTGTGAGGTGTCCCTGTCCATGGCAGGGGGGTTGGAACCTGATGTTATTTAGGTCCTTTCCAACCCTGACTATTCTATGAGTCTGTAATTCTCATTACCTGCTGAAGGAGTAAAGCACAGAATTCAGTGACTTATGTAAATAGTAAACAAGCAATGCAGGTTGCTTTGCGTTAAAGACTAAGTTAACATTTTGATGTGCTTTGGGAGAAGAAGAAAATAATCCTAGTAGAATGATAGGAGGATTTCTAAGTGAGAATAAGAAAATGAAAATTTTCACTTCAGAGATATTGGTCTTTTTCTGCTGACTTAGTATAAACTATGGTCCTGTTGTCAGTTCTTTTCAAAGTGATTCCACTCAAAGTATAGTCATTATTTTAGAATTCTAGTTATGAGCAGATGAATTCAAGATAAGTATACTTAGCACTTACTACTCAGCATACATTAGATAAGCTTCCTCTGCATTACAGCTATCTTAGCCTAATGACACTGGTGTGCCTACAACAGCACATTTGTTTGAATCAAGAAACAATCTCCTAGTTACTTCTTTTGGTTTTGCAGCATGGAGGAAAAATATAGGCTCTTTTTGGATTAAACTATACCAGAGGATATGTTCCAAGAACACAATGACGAAGATCTTGACACAAATTGGCAGTCAGACTGTGGCAACAGACTAAAACAAGGCCAGTGTAACTTTCCCCCAAACACACATAATGAGGACGTTGGACCTTTAGCTCATTGGATTTTTAGCACCAACCACTTCACTGCACAAATCCACTCCCATCAGGCTTCTAGTGTAAACAGACATATTGGCCTAAGAGCACAAAACCTAGAGAGATGGTAAATTATGTACTGCATTAAAATTGTCAAACTCTTGCTGTTCAGTCCTGCCTTAACGATGGCGATCCAAGATACTAGAACAGTGTTACACAGTACCGTTCCAGGTTCTGCCTTTCTTCCATATGACACATCTGCTTGAATGAAATGGTCATTTTGGCTTGATTTGTTAAACAGCAAGATGCATTTTTTTCACTTAGTTTTACTTCCTGGGTTGCACAAACAGTGACTGGCATTTTCCCATGACAGAAGGGTAATGATACAGACTGCTGCAGCATGAAGGCTAAAGTGAACAATTTCTGAATGGATGGTAGCGGTTAAGAGGGACTACCTTCCTCAGAAGTTCTAAATATATTACTTGAGAAGACATCCATATAAAAACACTATCATGTGAAGACATTTCAATTAGAATTAGAGTTCTCAGGCTTTCTAATCTCCACAATTGCAATTTGGAGCAATATTCTTAAAGAAATAATTCAGGAATATTATTCATAAAACATAAGAAAATTACCAGCTTTGCAAAACCACACTTAGTAATGGATTTTACAATAAGGAACAGAAGTTTGACTATTTACCTATGTAGTTGCTGCTTTCTGAGTTATTAAACAGGGATACAAATTTTGTAGAGATAGTGCTTGAGTCATTACTAGTTTCTTTGGTCCTCCTTTGCACTATTGCAGTCAGTGAGCACATTCTAACCTTTCTGTATTTGCCTGCACATTTCTTCAAGTGGAAGAAAAATCTAAATCTTTTGAGCTGGAGTTTTTCCTGCCTCAGACTTAATATTGGTCTTTTATCTCAAGTCAGTGCAGTTATTCCTTCAATTATGTGAACAAGAACAAGGTAGAATTACTGATTTATCTTCTCATCTGAAGTTTATGTTAACATAGGAGAACAGTAAGAAAATTCAACACTTCCTGTATCATGCCCCCCTTTAGATCAAAAACTTCAGCCATATCTGAAGACAATCCATGTTAGGGTGTGTGATAAAGATCTTCTTGCACACTCACAAAGGAGCACAGACAGATACTGGCAGAGGGGACTTCAACTAACACCCTGCTGTTGCTTCTCTCAGGCCCATGACAGGAGCCATCAGCCCATCTCCACAAGCACAAGGGCACAAGTGCAGGTGGGAACTCAGATCAAGGATTCAGAGGAAGGGACACCCTCTCCCAGCACCCGCAGGGCTGCCCCAGGACAGTCTCAGTCCCAGTGCCCAGGCATGAAACCTGTCATGGGTCAGTCCTGGAGTATTTATCAGACTGCTGGGGTTTGCTGCCTAGGGATGTGGGCTGTATGAGAGAGAGCGGTAGAGTATTTTGGGCGCACACAGGACTTATCATGAGATGTGTAGAAGAGGAAAAATGTCAAGGGAAGAGATGGATCTGATTTGGAAGGAACAAGTATGGGAAAATTGAGGAATCAAGGAATCAAAAAGGACTGGAGAAAGTTAACATTGCTGGTTAGTATGGTTGGCTGTGTCCAGCATCTGATCAGTGCAGTTTGTTCTGTCTTCCTATTAATTTGCTTTCTAACTTTTTCTGGGTGAAGGACTCTCTTCTGTGTGTGTGTGTGTGTGGACATGGGGTCTGAGTGGCACAATTTGACTGGGACCCAGCTGCAGTCCTGCATGAAGGCAACTGGAGAGACTGGAGGGAGTGAATTAAGTATCCACGAGAGTAGAGAGTGAGATCAGTCTCCTGTCTTTATGTCCAAGACCACATGAGTAGCTGGTCATTGGAGGGCCCACACAAGTCCTGGCCAGCTCCCTGAGAGACAGTGAAGAATGGGTGTCTCTAGGGGTGAGATGGTTCTGCATGTGTATTTGCGTGTGTATGAGATGGTCTGTATCAGCACCCCAACTGGGGCTGCAGTCTTGGGGGCTTACTTATCCAAGCGCCAGCAACAGGGAAGACGGGGATCCAAGGACATCTGCTGAGCAGATGGAGTATGTGAACTCAACGGCTGGAAGCATCCACCTTGCACACATGCATACACATGGATATCCCTCCAGTGGACATCCATCCTTCTCAGCCAGCGAGTGGAACAGGTTGAGGCTGCTGGTGCTGTCTGTGTTTATGCAACTGCTGTCTGGGTTATCTGTGCAGTTGGCCACATATATGTGTATATATTTGTAGCGTATAGATGCGCTCTCTCTGAATGTGCTGACCAGAAAAAACATGTCCAGCCTCACTGCTGGCTGGACTTGGGGCCATGCAGCTGCAGCAGCCTCACCCACAGTCAGCTGCCAGATCTGGTCTGATTGCCCTAACACTCCTATGTTTCCATGATGTTATGAAGCTGAGTAAAAATCATTCAGAATAAAGCTTCTATCTTATTTTCATTGAGTGACACTTAGGATTTACCCAGTTCAGAGCATGACCACTGATTTCCCATACCTATCACTTAGAGAATAGTTGAACAATTTTTCTTTCATTTTGTGAATCACAACAGAGCTAGGGGATGAAATGAAATCAAAACAGAAACAAATGAACAATCCAATGCTTGTAAAGTTTGAAAAATAAAAATATCTGGAACTGCTAGGAAAACGTGAGACTGGACAGAAGAACCAGAGGAAAAAAACAAACAGGACATAACAGGACATAATATATAATTTGAAGAATAGAAACTAGAAAAAAGAAAGACAAGAAATAAAAAAATCAGCTCCAAGGTTTTCGTTCCCTATTGGGTGCATAGTAGAGTTTGGCTGGAGAAAGGGAGAAAAAGGCTAAGGAAAAGGTACCCTTTCTCCTAAGAAAGAAGTTGAGCAATAAAGTAAGTGTTAAACAAAAGCAATTAAAAACTAGTGCCTTTTGAGTTTATATTTGTTCATTTTGTTTATTTTCCAACACATCACTTTTATAGTTAAGCAAATTTAATACCACTAGGAAATACCAGACAGAATTGAAAGTGCAGGATACAAATTACTAAATCATATAAAATTATCACTAAGTAATTAGTACATCATTTTTTCTGCTAGTGAAAGTGACTTGATGTGGTTTGTCCAGAACTCATAAGAATTAGCTTTTAAATGAGAAATCCAAATGGATAGTATTTCATTTGCTTGTTCTTGAGAAATTAAATAGGAAATCTTTGGGAGGCCTTGCTAAATTTATATTGATGTTCCATTTAAATGTGCTTAAAATCAATAATTAATTTGAAAAACAATTTCTGGAAATTTCCAAATTCTAACATATCTTTTCTTACAAACTTGATTTATTTTAATAATGTTCCTGCAAAAGCAAGGAAAGATGTAGTAATATAATGATTAAAAAGTAAATAAATGTGCTGCTTTAAACATATTCCCAGCCTTTGATAAAACTAACTTGATTCTTCCCATACAAGTACATAAATGGAGTGCACCTACCAGAGTGCTAGTACTTCTCTGTGCATGCAGATTTCAAACTGCATAATGCAGATTTGAGTTATTGATGTTGAATTATTTATACAAATTAATTGGCTCCTGCACTATTTTCCTATTGCACCAGTATAAGGTATTTATGTCACTGCAAGAAACAGTAAATGGTACTGTGGTATGCATTAATTAGTGATCATAGGGCATGGCTCATCCTGTTCAATCCCAGTTTTTGAAATCCCTTATTCAAGTCACTAAATACTCTGCAAGAAATGTGAGATGGCCCATGCATGTTTCTCAGCATCTTCTGGCCTCTGTAATAGAGATCAGTCATTGGCCTTAAAACATCCACATATCACTAGTCTTGATGTCTTTTTCAGAGAATTATGTTCCTTTGAGTTAAGGTTTTTCCATCTGAAATGATGTGATCATCAGTAAGTGTATGATGACCCTTTTTAATGTTGAATCACTGATTCCTTGCAATATTCACTGCTTCAGTTTGAATACAATTTGCCTGAATGGCAGTACCTATCTATATAAGACCTACCACTGTTAGTGTTGTCTATCAGCTGCATAGTTGTTATTCTATTAATGCAAAGAGAATTCTACCCATAATGCTAAATTATTATACTGGCTTCTTATTCCTTCACAGAGGCCCAGGACTTTTTAAATAACAATGTTTTGTGATAGGCTATTTCCTGCTTCACTTGAGAAGAATAAACTGCATCAATGCTGCGTTAAACTTCGAAGTACCTAAGTGCTACCCTGCAGATAACAATTTCTATGTGAATGGCTCTGACTTGAGTCTGATTTGGAAAACACATGTGCGATGATTCAGATCACGGATTTCTGGTAAAGAATATTTTATGCAGCACAAGAAAGGATGATATCAAACTTGCTAAGAGGAACTGTATGTCACATGACATTATATACCTTGATAAGCCTTAATTTCCTGCCTGATGTTTTGCTCTAAAGAGTAGTAGTTGCCAGTGATTTAGGGACACTCTGAGAGATCAAGAATTTTATCAGGGGAAGACACCTAGCCGTAGCTATTATGCTGATCTGGGGGAGGAAAGAAGTGGGGTAAAATGACCACTTCCTGCTTCTGTTGAACTAGAAAGTACTTGTTAGGGATTGTTTCATGGTTACCCTGTCTTTTGGGCAGTCTTCTCTGGAAGAAACATAAACTCACAGGCTACGGTCAGTGAACACATGATCTAAAATACTGAGCACATACCTGGCAAAAGCTCTTTGGCGGAGTTTCTTATTGTCACTTCTTTCCACGTATCACCTTCACCCTTGTCATCTGCAAGCCAGCACTCTATTGGGAGACATATCTCTTCATCGGAAAGAGGGGCAACACTTTGAAGTCTGACTTCATTCAGGTACCAACCAGGATCATTTCCAGTGTTGTCATGGCCAATGCGGATTTTATATAGTTGTCCAAGACCTCTGAGATTAATCTGCAATGACAAAAAAAAAAATATAATAACAAATTACAATGTCTTTTAGTAATCCCTCTTATACCTGGCTGCAAGTTAAATGTGCAGCTGACATAACCTAGAGTAATGGGTTGGGTTTTTTCAGAAAATAAAGCCTTAATATACAATGTGTCCGTAATTTTATTTACTTCACTACCATATTATTTAAAGTAACTAAAGACCTCAAACAATTCAGTCTGGTTTTTGATCTCTTGACATAACCCAGTGCGTGGTGACAACAAACTGAACAAGCTGAAGTACCATCAGTCATTTCTGCATGAAATAATATATTTTGCAATCCATATAGTTACCATCAGCAGAGTCCTATTAACTATTCCTACCATTCATGAGTCTGCAATGGTGCACTTTTCTCTTGTCTTCTATTTTTATGCACATTGGTGACAGGGTTAACTGTTTCTCTAACTGCTGATGCTACACTGCAGCAAATTTCAACAATAAAACATGAATATGTCACATTGATCACTGCAGCCCTGAAATAAAAGCCACTTTGTTTTGGGCTGCAGAAGTTTCTTGAGCAATGCTGACAGCAGAAACCTAAGCACAAAACGAGGATTAGCCACCTTCATTTGCAGTGATGTGTTTGAAAGCTCATGGTAATGGGAAAAAAAATCACAACAAAAAAAAGAATAAAGAATATTTTTTCTTTTACGATCATACCAATTTTGTACTGTTTTGTATCAAAACAAAAGCAAACAGAAAACAGATTGACCAACAATTAACACCGACATTGTCCCAGCATTCTAAACCACAGTAAAAGTAAGAATTGTGTTTAAAGGTCCATGTGTCTATTCTGGAAAATAACATTAGTAAGTCTGCTCCAGAGTCACAGTTTCCACTTCAAAATTTTTTTGCTAAGGGAGACTACAAAGCAATGCTCCTTTGTTCTTAGAAGCTGGGAATGGTCAGAGACACTAAAGACATATCCCTTTCACTCTTTTGTTGAAATGTTTTCCTAGGCAATGACACAGACTAGTGGAACAAGCACTGACATTTATTGGTTACGAGGACCATTACAGAAGAGTCTTGATGCCCTAATGGATCACCATTTCCTTGTATCCGTGAGGCAAGCCTGGCACAACTCTGTCTCATACAATGTTATCATGACACATATGCTAGTGGTATAAAGTATGTATAGAGACACTTCTGGCCAAAGTAGTAGGTTTTCCTATATTAAAACAGCTTGTTAAAGTAAGAGTTGTAACTGAAGGTACAATTATAACATTAATGCAACAAAACCATGTGAATCAAAAATACACTGCTAATACACACAGCAGAGTTACAGCAACAGATAAAAACCTCTGTGAAACTAACCCCAAATGTAGCCAGGATGTAGGCTATTTTGTCATAATAAACCTGCCATCCAGCTACAAAGCAGAGAACTTTGCAGTGGGCAAGTGATTGCTAAGGTTGCTTTGCAAATAAATATAGCAATATATTAGAACTCTCACCCTTTATCATGAACTGCATAAAGCATAGTATCAGCAAACAACAAAGGTGGAGCTCCTCTGAGATCTAGACACTGGTGGCTATTTGTGGTGCAGAAGGGCAATTTAGTAAATAAAACATTGCAACCTTGTGAGCTCATGCCCATGATGAAAGTCTGGCATAGCCTCTGTTGAAAGAGGAGCGTCACAGCCATCTTTGCATGCAGTGTTCATTACCATGACTCTCAGGACCAAGAAATTCTGTCAGCCTCTTTTGTCTTCTGAAGCTTCTAATCAGCCATTTGGCTGTCAAGCAAATGGAAACATTATAGATAAAAAATCCTGTATATCTATAGTGCGTATCTTATGATTTAGCTGAAAAGTGAAGCCATAACCTTCTTAATTATATTTATTTGATCATATTATGCTAAAGTGCCTTTTTTTTTTTTCATAAAGAAGTCAAAAATGGGAGACATGTTTGCAGGTGAATCTGCAAAAGGTTTCAACATAGTATCATGGAATCACAGAATAGTTTACTTTGGCAGGAACCTTTAAATGTCATCAAGTTCGCCCCTTTTGCAATGAGCAGGGACAGCTTCAACCAGGTCAGGTTGCTCAGAGCCCTGTCCAGCCTGGCCTTGCATGCTTCCAGGGATGGTGCATCTACTACCTCTGTGGTCAACCTGTGCCAGTGTTTAACCATTCTCATAAAAAATTTCCTCTGTATAGCTAGTCTAAATCTACCCCTTTTCACTTTAAAACCATTCTGCTTTGTTCTGTTGCAACCGGCCCTGCTAAAATGTTTGTTCCTGTCTTTGTTATAAGCCCCCTTTAATACTGAAAGGTTGCAATAAGGTTTCCCCAGAGCCTTCTTTTCTCCGTCCTGAACAACCCCAACTCTTACAGCCTATCCTCAAAGGGAAAGTGCTCCATCCCTCTGATCATTTTTGTGGCCCTCCTCTGGACTTGCTCCAACAGATCCGTGTCTTCAGGGTGCTGAGGGCCCCAGAGCTGGATATAGCACTCCCAGTAGTGCTTCACCAAGAAAAGGGCAGACCCACCCCCCTCAATGTACTGGCCACATTGTAGCTGATGTATGGCAGAACACAGTATAACTGGAGAGAATTGCTCACAAAACTAAGCAGAGGTAGTAGGACAGAAATTTGGAAAAGAAGGAGATGATGAAACTATGCAGCACATATAGGTAAAGGAGTATTTCTGATACTGAAAGGTCACAAAAATATTTTCAAACACAGAACACTGCCAAAGTAATAACATGCTTAATAATACTTCTGTTTCTGGCTAATTGTTAATGGGTGTTCTTGAGGAAAAAAATCATGTTTATTCTGGGCTGGAAATTAAGGCAAGGGTATCAATGGCAGAGAGCAGATCAACTGTATACGAGATGTTCTGGAAGACATATAATACAATTACAAATTTAGTTTCATCTCTGTTTGTAGTTTTGGGGGTTGAACAATTCATCTTGCTGTCAGATCAGATATCACATTGGTCTCTCAGTGGCATTGACTTGCTAACATGTTACTTTTTGACAGTCAGAATCCTGCCAAACATATGTCAAATTTTGCTCTTGCAGTGAAATGCAGATGAAAATACTTTCATAACATAGCAGCGCTAACAATGCTCTTTTGCAGAGATAAACACTCTGTCTCAAGGTTGATCCTTCATTTCCAGTATTGACTAAATTGCCTTGAACTTCTGCATGACTTGAACACAACCCGGCGTTTATAAGTCTACTTTCACAGCCAGGGCATTCTGTAAAAAGTTGCAGGGCAAAGTTGACTTTGTTGCCCTTGTAAAAAACATACTTACAAAACCTCAGTCAAATTGTTCTATATTCTGGCACGATGGCTGCAAAAGTAACATTCCATTTCATATGGAAATAGCCTTTCTGATAAAAACACAATAAATGGCCATGCAAAGAAGAAACAATGGGTCCCAGGACTAAAGCACCATTATGGAAATCAGACAACTAGTTTCTGTTCTTGGATCTGCCTTAGGCATTCTGAGAAATATTACGTCATTCACATGCCCTCTTTGCTTCACTTCCTCAGCTATACAAGGACAACACTTGTATACAACATGTCTCTCACAGGGACTGCAAAGTTCTCTTCATAAGTTTTGAGATCCTCAGAAAACATAAGTTCAATATTCTGTACTTTTTTCTAAAATTTTATTTTTCCATAACTCAATTGAGAGATCAAAAATTATCAATTGTAATTCTGTAGCTAACTTTGAAAATCTAGCAGGTTTGCTCAAGCATAATGTCACAGTTACCTAGTGTCTCATATAACCAAGGAATTTCTGTTGCCATTGGTGGAAGTTCTGGTGCAGTCAGAATAACAGAGGAATAGCATACACTGTAAACCTTCTGAAGAACATGATCAATATAATAAAGACATTCCTCCACTACACTGTAATTAGATGTCACAGGTACACAAACTTCCTAAACAACAAGAAAGGGATTGGGGGATAGGTCTATGCTGCTCTGTACAAACTTGCTAGTCCCAGCAACATACAGCTGAGTTAGCACAATAGTCCCTCAGACAGGCCAGTCCTGCTTCTCAAGGCACATTACTGCTGGCGAGCACTGAATAGCAGTGTTGCAGCAAGAGTAACAGTTTGAGGCTAATCTTTGTCAGCCTCTGCAACAGAACACTGACGGTTACCATCAGACATCCCATCCTCAACCAAAGCATATGGTCAAAGTATTCCAAGGGTTCAAATGTCTGCTTATTAATAGTATTAAAAATTATTTTGCAAAGTTCCTTTCTCCCTGTAAATTCTTCAGCTGGATGTAGTACAGTTTGAACAGGGATGGAAATTCAAAGTCGTAAAATTTAAGAGATACCAGTTTGAAGGTATGAAGCTGCCATTCTGATGTGACTTACAACAGCCAAGTACAGAACATAAATGAGACCTAAGACCTAAACTCCTCCAGAGGTAGCAAACAAGGGCTTGGAAACAGACATCTCATGGAGGTAAAGGAATCTGGAGATCCCAAACATCATCTATACTGATCTTCCTAGGGATTGCCTATTAGACAGACTTCTGACAAACACCAACCTCGCACTCAGCAAAAAGTTCTACGAAACTCTAATAATTATTTACAGCTCACTTGGTGGTTGACCATGAAACTCCTTCTGGTGCATCAACACACCAAATCCTATAATAAGCAGGGTTTGTACAAGGTACCTATCCTTCCGAGCTTTTGTGAGAGATTGCCAGCACTTATTAACCTTAATAATGCCATTGTGAATACGATAGTAATAGTTCTATTCGTATTGAAGGATTTTTCTTCACTGTTACAAGCAATAATATCAACACCCGTATTTCCTCATTAAAACAACTGTCCACCAATTTTGAAAGGGCCACGCTTTCAAACAGAGGTAGCTTTGCCACAACCACACTCAAATTCTGAGTGTTTGCAAACAGTCACACAATATTAACCTGCTAATCAATATAACTGTATGCTTTGCTCATTGCTACTACTTATTTTTTTGTAAAAGCGTAAGTCTAAATTCTCTTCTTACTAAAGGCAATAGGAACATTCTTATTAACCCATGCATTAGAAAACCTGGTCTTACTTTTTGAAGCTGAAGCTTAACAAAGCTCATATTTTACAATTTGTCAGTAAGCATAAACTGAAATCCAGGTTTATCAGCAGGAAGTTCTTCCTAAAGAGGATACAAGGACTAAATTTTAATTCTGTTTCTATATGAGTTATGCAAATACTTTTTTTCAGTCCCTAACATACCTACGAGTGGAGTTGGTATGACCTATTTTTCATGTACTTAAGATGTTTAACTAAGTGAAAAAACGAAGTTAACAGTTCCTTGGACTAATAAGAGACTGTTCAGTGGAAAGATACTTTGGTAAAAGCATGGAAGTAATGCACGTAATGACACCATTGCTCTCTTATATGCCAGAATAAGCAAAATAATGTCACTGTATACCTGTTATGCAGAAGCTATCCTACAATCTCTTAGAAATAAACTCATTAAAAATCATTTAGATAAGTCGATACATCAGAGGCAGCTACACCAAAATCCCAATGTCTAACACAACCACTAGAGGCTATGCTTGACAGGCAGTTATTAATTTCACATAAGGCCACCTCATTAGCAGGATTTCAGAGAAGTCACGTGCAGCAGCTTGATTTCCCCAAAGAAAGAAAAACCATTGACTGCATTAGTTTAACTCCTACAGCATCCACATATAATGGAGAAATCTTTGGAAGTACAAGACACTTTTAAATTGTTAGTATGCAGCTGGTAAACATTGCCAAAAATATCATAACTAATGTACCAGTAAAGTACCCAGGGTCCAACTATGGTACTTGCATTTTCCAGATGTCTGAATTCAGCCAATTTGCTAATTGTGGTCAACAAACTTGGCACAGTTACACACCAAGTCAAGAATTAGAATGTGTCACAGGTGCTCATGAAAAAGGTGGATATAGACATACAAGGAGTAGGGTTAAAGATCACACAAAAGTGAGCATTATTTTTTTCTCACTTCATACTTGTTTCAGTCACAAAAATAAGCTGGGTAAATAAGTACTGCTCAGTGCACAGCGACATTTAAACACTTTCATTTCCAGTCCACTCAAGCTCTTTTCATGCTGTAGCTAGTCCAACATCAGTACTCACACACTTAACCTTCCTATACAGGCAAACAATGTGCTACTATTTACTAAAATGGATACCATTATCAGCTACCAGGTTAATTAGAGAAAGAAACTGTCACGTAGTTGTTACCTGCTAAGCTAACAGTACCAACAGACAGCTTGTTTTTAACACCCTCAAGTACAGCAAAAGGCAAAATGCTTCAAGAACAACATTAAAGCTCTGGAAGAACTTTTTTTTTAGTCTCTAGTTAATCAAATTATGCCAGCACCAAGTATTTGCAGAATCAGGGTGTCAGTTCTTCAAAGTAAGCAAAAAAATCATGTTAAAAGAATGTAGCCACTTATATATAGATGAGGATTTCCTGAGTGACCTGCACTTTTCCAAGTCAGTCCAGGAGTATTTTTACTGGATTTGAAATTTTCTGCAGTGCTTTGAAGGGGAGTTAGAACACTGCCTACCAGAGAATGTCAACTGGAATACAGTCAAGCATTGGCTTTAAGAAAGCTCAACAGAGGTCAGGCCATGCAAGCAAACTTAAGCTTTATTTAACTTCCATCACATGCATCTTACCAATGTATATAAATACCTGATGGGAAGGGCTAAAGCAGACAGAGTCAGACTTAGAGGTGGCCAGTAAACACTCAAGAGATAATGGGCAAGAGTTGAAATACCATAAATTCCACTTACGTATACAAGCAAAAAAAAAAATGGGTGAGAGTGGTCAAATGTTGGAACAGGCTACCCAGAGAGTTTGTAGAGTGGGAGAAATTCAGAACCTGACTAGACAATGACCTAAGCAACCTACTCTACCTGGCCCTGCTTTGAGCAGGGGACTGGACTAGTAAATCTTCAGTGATTCCTTCTAACCTCAATTGCACTGTGTCCTGGGTTCAGCAGTAGCAGTCATTTTTCTCCTTCTTAGTAGCTGTTGAAGCACTGTGTTTTTGACTTGTGGCCTAAGAACAGCGCTGATAACACCAATGTTTTAGTTACTGCTTAGTACATGTTGGTCTGGCCAAGGACTTTCTGAGCCTCATGCTCTGCCAGGGAGGAGGGGGAGCCGGGAGTGTAGAGACAGGGCACCTGACCCAAACTGACAAAAAGAGGTATTCCACACCACAGCACGTCATGCCCAGGATGCAGAAACAGAGAGCAGAGACCCGGAAGGGTGGTGGGGAGTGCACTGGCTTGGTTGAGCTGGGTATACGTGGTGAGCTGTTGTATTCTTTTCCTTTGTATTTCTCTTGTCATTATTATTACTAGTAGTAGCAGT
>JAOEHY010003214.1:0-41592 GCA_025447955.1 Psilopsiagon aurifrons | reverse complement strand
CCTCCAGGAGCAGAGGGAAGAAAAAGGGGAAGTGAGTGAACAAACTGCGTGGCTGATTTATGGCTTAAACCACGACACTCTGTAATTCTGCAGCATTCAGTGCAATGTCATCACCTTATTGACACAATTATCTCTAGAGTGAGAATCAGACTCAGCATCACTAGTACTAAGAAATCCCTATAATGTACAGTGAAAATATTTTTTGTGGAAGGTAGGACTTAAATATACTAGGAAAATGGCTGAAGTGAAGGCAAAATAAGTGCATGAATCAGTAAAGACAAAAACTGGATTTGGGCACTTGACATGGGAAGCTGGAAGAGCTTTTAACAGGGAGACCTTTAATAAAGGAAACTAGTGTCACAAAATTTTAGAAACAACCACCTGAAAGCTACCAGGGGCTAAACAGACAGCGTAACCCAGAAGAGGAGAGACTCAGAGACAGAGAGAGGGGTTTTAATATGTAATCATCTTGGAGTTGCATTGACATCAGGTAGAAAAAAAAGAGACATTTTATAGATATATGGATGAAAGATTAAATCTGAAATTGAGTGCATAAAGTTCCCTCAAGAAACTACCTTAAAAAGGAAAAATGTATGTACATATATATACATTCAATATTGCAGTACTCCATACTGCAGAATTACTGAATAAGCAGCACTATGTTCTCTCACTCTCTTTTCTTGAAGATGAGATGAACTGGTTTTCTCCCATACTGCTTGTGAGCACTTTATGATACTTCTATGTTGTTTTCTTGGAACAAGATAAATTTTGCTTCAAGCACAGCCTGTAGCTGATGGAGATTGTTTTACATACGTCTTCCTTTTACCTCAGAACAGAATGAGGTTCATGTTGTTACCATATAAATTTTGCAGAGAGATGGACAGTTTCAAGTGGAGTTAGAGGCAGCAGTACAACTGTTTTTTGCTGTCTTAAGCATATCTGAATAAAACCTTAGTTTCTCCAAGTTTTATTCAACTGGACCTAAATGGCCATTATGGCAAACAGAGACAGCTGGCAAATAGCAGAACACAAGCTATGCCCAGGTTTTAGGCACTGGCAGTCCCATGGTTAAGGGAGATGATAGTTACATTGGTGCTTGCGGTTACTCCTGCAATCTTCCCACTTGAGAAGAATTCTCACTGAGCTCATTACAGGCTCTTTTATTTTAACAATGGGAGGAAAAGCATGAAAATCAATTTGTTTCAACCTATTTTTATGACATTTTGGTTTACTTTAGAGATCTCTGTTTTGACTGATGACAAAATGAATACGGATCCAGGGTACAGGAGAGAAAGACACACAATGATACACAACGTATTCTTAGAGTAAGGCCAATTTTAAAGGAGTGAGTTTCAATTATTAATGCACAGATTATCTAAAATGACTGATAATTTTATTTAAATGGGAGGAAACCAAAACGAAAAACAACAGACAAACTTCTAACATCTTTATGTGATGCAATATAGCATAAGGTGCACCTGATGAACACAATTCTTTACAAACAAGGTACATGTAACTGGAAGGAAAAAGGCTGAGATTTATATAATCTCATCACAGGAAAACTATTCATGAAGTTTTATGATCAATTATCTCTGCAAGCATTAGTAGGATCTCTGCTTTTCATCTACCTCTAATACTTTCTGGCATTTTTTCCCTGATAGGGTATGGCAGCATTTAAAGAATTGTTTACACAGATGAAGAAACTTTAAATAGTGTAACTGGATATGGCACCAGCTTTACAAGTTAGAGAAGTGGGCTCATCAAGCAAACTTTACACCAGGGATGGATTCCAGTTTTCAATTATCCTAAAATATCATGCACACCTCATGTCCCATACTTACAAACATGGAAGAACTATCTTCCATACAAAAAGAGCCGTCAACTACAAAACATAAGATGAAATTCATGATTTTGAACATTTCTTAAGAAAAAAATCCAGTACTCTTAATAGCTTTAGATCATAAAATCATAGAATAGTTAGGGTTGGAAAGGGCTTTAAGGCAGGGATGCCTCACACTAGACCATGTCACCAAAGACTTCATCCAACCTGGCCTTGAACACAATCAGGGATGAAGATTCACCACTTCTTTGGGCAACCCATTCCAGCGCTTCATCGCTGTAACAGTAAAGAACTTCTCCCTTATATCTAACCTGAATCTCCCCCATTTAAGTTTAAACCCATTACCCCTTGTCCTATCACTACAGTCCCTGAGAAAGAGTCCCTCTCCAGCATCCTTGTAGGCCCCCTTCAGATACTAGAAGGATGCTATGAGGTCTCCACGCAGCCTTCTCTTCTCCAGGCTGAACAGCCCCAACTTCCTCAGCCTGTCAATATAGTGTTATTTAAGATAGATAAACTTGACAAAGTATTGAGATCAGTAAGACCAACATAGGCCTAAAGAGATTGCAGAAACAAGAATGAAGTAAACTCATAAAGCCAAGAATGAAAGAGTTCTTGCTAAAGAGGTGCTAGGTCCTACCACTCTCACTAAGGCTTGCATACAATATTTTGAAAGCAGATCTACTGAACCAGTCAGTGTTTTTACTGGCTTTATTATTACTAGAAGAGCAAAACTTGTACCCAAAGACACAGAATTATTCTGTTTTAAAGTAATAAAAATTTAAAGATTGTAGCTTGCTTTTAAAGAAGATAATAGGCGTATAGTCTTCTGCCTGGTTCTTTTTGACACAGAAGGGATTATACAGCATGACCAAACATTAAAAGGATACTTACAAAAATAATTTCTTTATCAAACAGTGTGCACACTCATAAGAGAATTCACCATGTTTCAAAGATTGATGATGCAGAATACAGGGCTCTGGAGAATATAATTTATAGCATAATTAAAGTTTCAGTGTCTTGAGCAACACACTGCCGAAATCAGTATTTTTTAAATACTGAGAAATACTTAGGGACTGTGATGACACCAGAGAAAATGTAGGAAACAGACCACAGCTGTGATGAAAGCTGTAACTTGTGGTAGATTGATATCCCTCTATTGGAGGAAGAATGATTCTCACCAGAAAAATTATGCCCCAAAAATTATGTCTGAATAGTAACAGAAGCAGAAAATCATAGCCTAGAAGTAGTTTCTTTGAACACACAGGAACGTTTACAGAGCAGAAAGGAAAATAAATCAAATTTAAATTTCTTTTCTTTCATGTTCCCTGACCTTCCCATCTGGTAAAAAAAGAATTCTAAGCCACAAGGGCAAATATACTGCAGTTTACACACAACTATCTTGTAAGAACCTAGAACCCAAGACTCCAGTCAGAAACAAGAACTCTCCCCATCAGATGTAAATTATCTTCAGTGAATTTCATGTGCAACAATCATATGGAAATCTCCAAGTACAATAGCCTTGTTATATTCTACCTGCATAATGGCAGCTTTCATCACAGACAGCTGAAGTTAATGGATTTATGCAATGCAAGCAACATCAAAATCAAGTCTAGATGAGTAACAAAATCTCAGCAGTATACAGAGGAACACCATTTGATATACTCAAGTTTTAATAGGTTTCTTTTTTTCATTATTTGAACATATCGAATATTAATTATTTACTTTAGGTATCTAAGTTACTACACAGTTAACTGTACTTTTTATCAGACTAGCATTCTTGATTTTTATTAGGATAATCCAGTCCAGTTCTGTCTCATTCTCTTTTTGTGGGCTATTTCTCTGCCATTTCTTCTGATTATATCTACAACCAAAGGGGTTCTGAAATGAGATGATACTTCTCTCAATGAACTGAATAAATGAGTAAGAACTTGCTGTCAGGTACCATTAACCATCTGAATAAATATCCAAGATGATCATCTCACAGAATCACAGGATCATTAGAGTTAGAAGGGACCTCTGGAGAACATCTGGTCGAACCTTCCTGTCAAGGCAGGCTCATCTAGAGCAGGTTACACAGAAAAGTGTCCAGGCAGGTCTGGAATGTCCCGTGAGAGAGAGAGACTCCACAACTCCCCCAGGGCACCTGTTCTCACCCTCAGTATAAAGAAGTTCTTCCTCATGTCGAGGTGAAACTACCTGTATTTTAGTTTATTGACATTACTCCTTGTTCTGTCACTGGGCACAACTGAAAAGAGTTTGGCACCATCTTCCTGGTGCCAGAATGATTTGAAAAGTAATACTTAAATTTAGTCTCCAGAAAAATACTGATTTCACCTTCCTGTTTTGATATATAAGATAATCTTAAACCACCATTATCTGAAAACCTTAGCCAAGTTACTTTCAATTTAAATAAATGTAAGAGAAAGACCACCATTGCTTTCCTCTTCAAAAACTTTTACATATTTGTACTTCAAACAGGAAAACAAAAAATTAAAACAAAAAAAACCAAAAAAAACCCAACACCCCCCCCCCAAAAAAAAAAATCAGAGAAACTTCCTGTCCCATCTGTCACTGATTCACCAACATCTGCTTATTATGCATAATTTATGTCAAACTAAATGACATATCAGAGATTTAATAATTCTGAGAATAGAGAAGTCCCTCCATTTGCTTGGAGAAGTAGACCACCACTAGCCTAAATCACTTGAGTTAACCTACTCAGTGTGATTTGACTCTAGTTATTAGCCAGTGTGTGTCCCCTGCTCATTCCTTCTTACTTTCTCCAAGAAAAGGTTTACATAGCAGTGTGTTTCAGTCAAAGCCTGAGGAAACCCATGGAAGAACTTACACTGGACGCTTCCAAAGACAAATATGCAACACAAGCCACAGCCAGGACTCTCTTACTACATCAATACAAAGAACAGTCAAAACCCCTTTTTTCTACCTCAGCAAATGAATACCTAGTTAAAAATAGCACATGAACCAAAGGCAAGGCAGGTATGAAGCAGATTCTAAGAGAGGCATGTCTGCTTGATGCAGCTCTGAATACATTTGCTGATTCAAATCATACTGCCCTAAAAGTCAGCCACTCCCTCAGAAACACTTAATGATCCTTACATATTGCTTTGAGTCTTTTTCATTACTGTTATTATCCAGTTTTGAGAAAAGTTATTTTGCATATGATTTTAATTCTCCAGTGTTTATATAACAGCCATACTATACCTTAAATGTGTCTTCACTGTTGGGATTAAACAGGTGGTGTTTCCCAGATCCCAATATAATAGGACCAGAAGCTTTGTTTTCTCCATAAGCGTAAAGGGATACTGTGGCTGTTGTGCCAGCTGTTTCAAAATCCCCAGTGACTACAGTAATCTTCCACTCTCCTTCTGTAAATTGAAAAATAAAATAAAAATGCTTTAATAACTGTTAGTGATATGTAGCAGTTCACTTGAAAGATATAAATAAAAGCATAGTTTAGTCCGGGGACCATAACTACTATAAAACAAAAATGGTTAGGGTTGGAAAAGACATTAAGATCATCTAGTTCCAACACCCCTGGCTAAAAGGTAATGGTGCTGGGAGAGGCAACAGAATATTGGTGAAATACTACATCATTCAAACTCATCTCGGGCAAGTTGTGTAACTTCAAAGATTTAGGAGGTTTGCAGTGTACTAAAGCTGGATATATAAACATAGCCTGCTGAGATTTCTAAGTGATAACACTGTGGGTCATCATGGAAAAAGCCTAACTTTCATAATTAGGATTATGATAACATATATAACCAATAAATGCAACAAGAAAAAACATTAATGCATCCCAATTAAGTACAATTTCCTCTTGTTTTATGTTGATGTGACACATCAATAAGAGCTCTGTTTGCCTGGATGGAGGTATGACATTGAGATTAGCATGAAAAATAAAAAAAAGTTTTGGAGAAAATTGTGACACTAGATGAGGACTCATTAGAAAATCATTTTATTTAAAACTTCCCTGACACTGAAATGTCATCTCTTCTCCCATACAATGCACACAAGTCATTTAAATATCTGCAAGCAACTTAATACAAATCTTATTTAAAGAAAGAACAATACACAATTTCTATGTCTGAAAAGCTGGGATTGCACACTCTCCACTCCTTTTTTGACTGCAGCTTTTGCATGTATGAAACAAGCTCCATTTAGTGACTTTAATTCATTCTGTGGAAGGCAAACGACAAATGAAATACCAGCCCACAGTTATCTTATAAATAAATGCCACACAGTTGCCCTGGGTTCAGCAGTAGCAGTCATTTTTCTCCTTCTTAGTAGCTGGTGCAGTGCTATGTTTTTGACTTTCAGCCTGGGAACAGTGCTGGTAACACCGATGTTTTTGGTTGCTGCTCAGTAATGTTTACTCTGACCAAGGACTTTCTGAGTCTCATGTTCTGCCAGAGAGGAGGGGAAACCAGGAGGAAGTAGAGACAGGACACCTGACCCAAACTGACCACAGCACTTCATGCCCACTATATAAACTGGGGGCAGTTACCCAGAAGGGCTAAATCACTGCTTGGGTCGGGCTGGGTATCAGGCAGCACGTGGTGAGTGGCTGTGTTTGCTTCCCTTGTTATTTCCCTTATCATTACTATTACTGGGGGTAGCAGCAGTGGTTTGTCTTATACCTTACTTACTGGACTGTTCTTATCTCAAGCCATGGGAGTTACAGTCTGTCAATTCTCCTCCCTATCCCTCCAGGACTGGGGGAGGAATAAGGTGGGGAGTGACCAAGTGGCTGCATGGTTCTGAGTTACCAGCTGGGCTTACACCACGACAGCCGTAAACTGCAGTTTTATCAAGAGAAACCTGTCTGGTAATGCCTGCAAGAATCAAATCTGTTGTCTTACAGAAGTATTAATCTTGGCCCTGCCCCATTATCCCTCAGTAATTTGCCCAAGAAAGATTGTACTCAAGCAGGAAGTTTTATCTCTAGTTTTCCAAATTTTTGTGGTCTGGCTGACACCTGGTTTTGGAAGGTGATAAACTTTTAAAAACACATACATACACAACTGGGAATTCAGGAAACAGCAACCGTTCATTTGGTCTCTTTGATCAGACCTGGCAGGTTGAGGGAGGTGATTCTACCCCTGCAGTCTACTCTGGTGAGATCCTACCTGGAATACTATGCCGAGTGCTTGGGACCCCAGTATAAAACAGACATGGACCTGCTGGAGCAGGTCCAGAGGATGGTCACAAAAATGACCAGAGGGATGGAGCACCTCCCCTATGAAGAAAGGCTGTTGCTCACCCTGGAGAAGAGAAGGGTCCAGACAGACCTTCTTGAAACCTTTCAATATTTAGAGGGCGTTTATGAAAAAAGCAAATACTTTTTACTGAGGCCTATAGTGATCAGATAAGGAGGAATGGTTTTAAATTGAGAGGGTAGATTTAGGTAGGACACAAGGGAGGAATTTTTGACAATAAGCATAGTAAGATAATGTGGTCCAGTGAAAGATGTCACTTTCCATAGTGGGTGGGTGGACTAGATAATCTTTAATTTCCATTAAAAATGATTAGACTCCAGCTTGTAGCAAACTCTTTTGTGCCTTTCAAAATGTACATCCTCACCACTTTCTCTCTAGACCCACTTTCTTGACAAAAGTACCACAGAACCAGGCTACAAAAGGACCAGTATCAATTACAATGTGAAAAGCCTCTACACACTGAAGGTGGAAACAAAGAGCTGAGGCAGGGGCTCCCTGCCCCATGGAAGAGCTCATTCATCAAAAAAGTCAGCCTCTTCTGTTTTCAAACAGTATAGTATTAATTCCTTAAAGACAAAGTTCCTTTGGACCATTTTGCCAGAAAATAATGACAATTCAATTTACAAGTGCTTGTGAAAAATGGAGCAGACAAAGTATAATGAACTCCTCCTACTCAAAAGTCAAGTCATTCAGAAACAAATATTCATTTTAAAGCAGGCAAAATGTATTCTTTGTTGGACTTGTTCATTGTTTGATTTATTGTAACTCTGGTTTTGATGGCCTTTTATATTCTATTATTCTCTCCAAGTTTCTCTTTCATTAAGCAATGCAATTTTGAAACAATACAGTTGGCTCTCTTCAGACTGTATACTCAAGCTAGCTCAACTCCCACTTTCAAAGGATAGGTGTAGTGTCAGGAAAACATTTTGTGCAAAAGTATAATTCTCAAGGTTAAAAAGGAAATCAAACTTCCCCAAAAACATGATAAAAAGGAGCTTTGGTTTGCACTCCTCTATATTGACTTTGAGGCTTTTGGGGTTTTTGGAAACAGACAGGACTTTGTGTTTGAAGGACATTGTGGGTACGGAAGAAGAATCCTAAAATTTCTTATCTCTATGACACCAGAAATCCTCATTACATTCCTACGTCCTTTCAAATAGAAACTAGAAATAGTAAGCATTACAAACACATCATTCTCATTCTCTTTGGCATAAAATGCTGGGATTTGTTCTGATGAGGTAGAATACCAACAGATCCTTAACAACTCATGGGAAAAAAGTAGGTGAAAAAAATCTCAGACCATCTACTCAGCCCCAATTGAAGCAGTCCCTGTAGGTGTGCAATACATAAATTCAAGTTGATTTACTACTGTTCCATATATTGGTAATTGCCTGAAACAAGAGGCTATTTGATGTGTATGCTTCTGGCTACCTAACTTCGAGATATTCATAGCAACCCACCTCGCGTTTCCACAAAGCAGGTCTGTTTTGACAGAAAGTAAGTTTTGTCAATGACAAAGCTGACCAGCTCTTCTGGACAGCACAAAGACATTTCTCTCACAGGGTCAGGATGAGGGTGCTGTGAGGAAAATGTTCACTGCAAGACAAAGCCAATCTTCTCTGAGGATAACTTGATTGGATATACACTTAGTTTGCTTCTACTCTTTGCAATCTTTTGTTAGGTTTATAGGGAAATTGTTATCTGCTGCAACTTCTACTGCGCAGCCAGAGAAGCATAGTTTAAATGACACTGCACAGAGATCCAACTGTAGGCACAGAAAGGACAAAGCAGACTGATTTGAATTATGCAAAGAAGGATTTCTATGTGCAGCAATTATGGAATCAAGGCTTGCAGAACAGCTAAGGTGCAAAGTGATCAGCAGATAGGAAGTTAATACTTTCTGAAAAAGGCAGAGAAATGAAGGGCAAAGATACTTGTGATTCAAAATAAAGTTAATAATGAAGTGGAATTTTAATACAATTCGTAAAATAACTGGGTACAAATTTTATCATTAACTATTTGCCATACAGACACAAAGACAAGGTATTTGGGTCTTCACGGATATCTTGACTGACAAATTATGAATAAACATTTTCAAACTTTCTCCTAACAGCTTCTAAATCATTGTTCAGTAATTTGCATGAAGTGCTTCTCACAGCTGAGAAACTCTTATGTGCTATTAAGAAATGTAATTTAATTGCCCTGGCTGCAAGGACAGAAAAATCACGCTGAACAAATATGAAATCCCAGGTAAAAATGAAAATGGAAAAGTTAATGTTGAGAACAAAACTATATATAGCCCAGGAGAAAGAATCATATAAAAAATTGAAATTAAAATAGATCACCAAAAATGTCCTAGAAAAATAAGAATTTTCAGACAGAAAATCAATGTTATGGAAAGAAAAATGGCAGGATAAAAAAAAAGCATAAAGATATTTATTGTTTAAATTAAAATGTGAAGTTCAGAGTTTACTAAAATATTCAAACAGTGTGTTGTAATTAATGCTGTAAAATAAATTAAAATGGCAACAAATATGTTAAGCAATTAGTTCTGAAACAGAAACTGGCTTCATTAGACAGAAGACTAGAGCAGCATTTACCATTTGCTTCTTCTTGCATTTTCAGTTGTTGATTTGTTTGAAATTCTGCTAAAAAAAAAAAAAGTTAATATAATAAAGGATCTATCCTTTAACATTAAAGCAAAGGTTTGAAAAAAGAGTTGAAAAAGCCATTCTGTGCTTCTAGTCAATACAAAAAGCTTTCCTTCTCATTCATTCCTTATCACTGTCTCACAATCACCTACTCACACTATACAATGCAAACACCAAGGATATACTCCCAGAAATATAAGAAAGGAAGCTGCATAATTTTTAACCCTGATATTTAAAGTGTAAATTAAATTCAGCCCAGATTTCTTCAGAGAAGAAATTACAAGTTACTGATCTTACTTCCCTAAAATTAGAATAAACCTTACCTTGAGGGTACAGCTCAATTTCTGAATGAATCACACCTTGGGACATAAATGGAAGCCACCTAAGAATAAGAAAGCACATAGGAATCAATTTTTCTCCATCATATTACCATATAAGAGAATGATCAACATCTTGTTTTCAAACTCAATACATGTAACATAAAAACCTCTAAAATTCTGGTATTTGATTTATGTTAAAGTAGAAATTATTTGACCCAACAAAGATTTTTATTTGTGCAAATATAAGAGCTGATTAAGTGTAAAGTATACCTGTGCCATATTAAGAGACTCATGTGGCATGACTGTACTTATTTGCATAGCTAAGCAGAAGAAAATGGCACTGAACTATCTTTCAGTACTATGGATTGAGTGTCAAGTATAATTTGTACGTATCTATTGCACTTTTTCTTAAAGTCAAAGTTCAGTGTTAAAAACAGTTTGAACTAAATATTGCTCTTCCTTATTCTTCCTAGAAGTTGAGGACAGATTGATAAGTCTGAAAAAGTACAACTTGAGGCAAACACTGGTTAGGTTTCTTAATCATGTTACTCTAGGTTATGGATAATTTTCAAACCTTTTCATTCAGAACATGGATTCTCAACTGTTTTAGCTTCTTCCTGCTTGGTGAAAAACGAGCTGCGTTTCTACTAGGGAAAAAAATAAAATGGCAAGCTTCTGGGTTGTTGGCTTTTATTTACTTGGTCTACTTCCATGGACTCTCCAGGAATGACCTAAACCATTTCTGCTCCTATGAAGCACACTGGCAATCCAGTATAACATGAGCAGGATGATTCCAGAGCAGCTTTTGCAACCCTAAATGCTAAAAAATATCAGTCAGTAACTAACAAATACTGTTTAAGTGAAATCCAGTGAGGTCTGTTGGATGTTCAGAAACTAATATTAGATTTTTAAATCAGATAAAATGCTGACGTTTCCTTGTCAAATGAGAAAAAATACAGCATTTTTTCATGCCCTGGATAATAAAATATCAATGTAAAATAAAGCTGTGAGGCTGAAGTTTAACAAATTTGAGACATTTCTGCAGAGCAAAAACTTCCTCCCTACTTGAATACAGCGCAGTGTTTCAGTTTTACATTTTGGCCAGCACAGAAGCTGCCCCTACCCTGACCTATTGACCTATTTTACCTATTTTCACCACAGACCTATTTTAACCCTTTTCTGTGGCAGTTTCCTTACACAAAAGTCAGGAATGAAAAAAACCTTCTCTCTGTTTCTTCTCAACAGTGTCTGTCACTGGATAATTTTTGCTGATCAACATCTGGCGTTAACTATCACAGAATTAACACAGCAAAGTGCCCTGACATGCATCATTCCTAAGGTGTGCTGCCCTGATATGCATTGTCGCTGAGCTGTGTTATCCACTGGAGGACAGCCATGAAACTGAGATTTTTCACTATTGAGGTAGGCAGCTGGCCTGCATCCAAATCTCCTCCAGAGAGTAGATTCAAATCTTATATGGTCTTATACTACTAAAAACATCTCTTTAAACCTCTCTTTAGTCTTACGCTACTAAAAACATTTTACTTATTGAAGAAAGATCTCAGATTTAGAGTTTTATCAAGGTGAGACAACATCTTGATTCCTGTTTTTGACAATGTGACTCCAAGAGTTGCAAGAAGCTGTTCAGCATTATACACATAAATTCTTAAAAATCCAGACAAGAAAACCTAGGCATCCTTCATTGATTAAATACTATTAATTAAATTCATAAAATTTCTTCTATCTCTGCTCAGCACTTGTCAGACCATATCTGGTTTTGGTTTTGGTCCCTGTTATGCAAAAAAAAATATGGACAGCCTGGAAAGTGTCCAGAGAAGGGCTGCAAAGATGATCAAAGGACTGGGAAGCTTACTGTATGAGGAAAGGCTGAGAGACAACTGGGTCTGTTCGGCCTTGAGAAAAGAAGGCTCAGGGAAGACCTAATTACCATGTTCTGGCACTTAAAGTGCGGCCACAAAGAAGATGGAGATTCCCTTTTTACAAGGAGTCACATGGAAAAGCCAAGGCGTAAGAAGCACAAGTTACCCCTGGAGAGATTCTGATTGGACACAAGAGGAAAAATTTTCAGAACAAGAACAATCCACCATTGGAACAATTTCCCTAGGGAAGTGCTGGATTCCCCAGCACTGGACACTTTTAAGATTCGGCTGGACAGGGTGCTGGGACATCTAGTGTAGGTCGTGCTTTGCCTAGAAAGGTTGGACCAGATGATCCCTGAGGTCCCTTCCAACCTGGTATTCTATGATTCCATTAAATATTATTAATTAAATACTATTAATTCTAGTGCCTTGTCACATGAGCACATTGCTCCTCTACACTTCCTTCATTTCACTTTAATGATGGCACATACCAAGATAGACTGCTAAACTAGAAACTCCCAATGTGGGATTACCATCACATTTCTCCAAACATGCAAAACACATATTTATCAATTGACTTATAAGATGCTTGTTTAATAGCTTCAAAGGGACAACCCACAAAATAATTCTGACTTTGGACACCACATTTTTTTCACTAGCAATGCTGCTGTTCATAAAGAAAGTGAATGCCACTTCTGGATAGCAAATCTGTTTTCTTTCCCATTTAGAAACACGATTAATTTTGAACCTTTTTGTGTGCTTTATCTTTCTTCCCTGAATAGGTAAGTCACACTTATATTGGTAATCCTTGCAAAATAAGGCTGCACTGCACAATCTAGAAACACAGCCACAACATAAGCCTTTAACCTTTGTTATGGAACATGCAGGATATTAACTCCAGCAATCTGTTCTGGAACAACACATTTTTGTAGATGTTATGAAACTGAAAAATAACCCAAATTTGTCTTTCCCTGGAAAATTCGTATTTAGTACATTGATTGGCAGAATAATGTTGGTGATACATATTAAAGAATATTTAAGAATATAGCTGCAAAAACTACCTTGCACAATTGAAAACATATTCTGAGCTGCTCTCAGCTTCTCTAACAATGACTTTATCACAGTACCAATACTGGGACTTGGCATTAGCCTCACAGCGCAACAGCACCTTCTGCAGTTTTCCAAGAGATACAGCTTCCACTTCAAAAGCATTGACCTAGAAGACAGAGAAGACGGTACACTGCAATTTGCCACCACCAAGTGAGACTAGAAGTTGGAGTGTTTTAAAAGCCTGATTAACTCTCACAGTATATAAAGAATCCCGTTGTTTTTAATGACAGTTGAACTGTTTTCAGAGTGCTTGCATCTGAAAAGTCAAATGTCTTTTGATTACCTATCAGAGCAAATGAGAAAACACAACCAAACACAGACTGCAGTAATAATCCCAAATAAATTATTTTTTCATCCATCACCCATAAAGCTACACACAACCCTTTACCACTGTTTAAATACCTTGCCATTTACAATTATTCTTCAGGCAAGAACAAGTTGAAAATACTATTTCCTTTTTCCTTATTTGTTTAAAATACAGACTTTCTCATCTTTTTCTCTTTTTGGTTGCACCTCCTTTTCTTACACTTTATTCTGCTGAAAGAAACTGAAATCTGATATATCACTTTCCTCTTGTTATTTGTTTAAGCTTGTGCTTATAGCTGGTAAAGACTGTTTTCATGGGAGCATGAAGCTGATCAGGTGAAGGGTTCAGGCTGGTGATTTTCTGCCACAGTAGAAGGCATACAACTTTCTTACTCTAAATGTAAAGTCCAGATAACTCAGTAAAAGGAAAATGGAGGAAAGAATTACACTGGCAAAATCCTATTTGTAAAGTTCTTGCTGTTTAGCAAATGGCAGAATTGAGACTGCCTGTGCAACTTTACTTCTCCCTTGTCTATACGTAATATACGATCACAAGCTATTCTCTCTGAAGGATCCCTGCCTCAAATTGTGCACAGGTGGGACTGCAGCTTTTCATCTTCATTATCTTTATGACTGTATGCATTATTTACTGCATCCATCCAAACAGTTCAGTGAAACAGAACTGATTTCCCAGTGATTTCACTTTTACACTTTTTCCATAGTACCCCTGTTCTCCACAAATGCTGAAATCTGTTTTTTGAAAGACCATCTACATAAATTTCATTTTACTTATATAGTTAAAACACTGAGATTATTGCCAAATCCTGCCAAAGATGTAAAGTAGTTGAGGTGCTCAATCAAGAAACAGAGGGGTTAGTTTATCAGCATATTTTGCATTTCAAAGAGCTTACTAGGTGCAGAGCAGAATTCTCTTTGAATAAATCTCAGTTATAGCTGTGGTTCCTCAGGAAAGTCAAACTGATTTTGTAGGAAAAAGGAAGCATACAGAAAATGGTCACTCAGGGAAGCTTTATTTTAAGTGATTTGCCCAATATTACATAGAATATCTGTGGCAGTAATAAAAATTAATTTGTTTAAGTCAGCACTCAACTGCCTCTGTCATAAAATGCCATATCCCTGTTCTGCTGCTCCATACAATCCGCTGTCACTCACCCATCTTCATAACAAAATGCACTTTGAACTACAACCCTTAGACCCTGTATAAATAATATGCTGAATTTACTATCAAGAATAATCCCTCTAGAAAATTCCACAGAAATCCTGAATTTCAATTTGAAGAGAACTTCCTACTTTAAACATTTAAAATTATATTATATATATTTTAAAATAGTATAGCTATATCGGAGGTTTCCCAGCAGGTTATTTCTATCCTTGGCAATTCAGATACTACTTTTTATTTTGCAATTAAATGTTCCACTAAGACCCTCAGACCATTTGCTTGACACACAAATGCTAATTTTCAACACCTCATAAAGGAAGGTACAAGCTAAACAGAAGGTCATAAGAAGGCTACTGGAAGGGCTAAGTTTAAATTCAGTAGTTCCTGAAATTCAACCATATACCATTGCAGAAAATCAGGATGATGAATATTTTACTCATGGAGGAGTTAGGAAGTAATTTAAAGAAAAATTTCTTTAAAGCTACCCTGTATTAATCACAATACTATATGTTAAAAAATGCATATATAATGTATACATTTATACATTAAATAATGCGTAACAAACAGTCCTGCTAAGATCTGAGATCCCAGAACCATTTCTGTGCACTTATTAGGAGCCAGCTCAACAGAGTTTTTTGAAAGGCCAAAAAAACAGTTTTCAAAAAACAGTTTTAAGTTTATAGGCAGCTCTTCTCATCTTCCTTTAGGTGGTTCTTTAAATAATTTTTCTTCCCCTATTCCTGCCTGTATTTCCACTCATTTCTGGATCAGTAGAGAATTATTTTCCTTAGCCCCTAAAAATTATTTTGGTAATAATAAAGGTAAACCTCTGTTAGCTTTTTTATCAGGTACCTGTTAAGACACATAGAGGTTACTTATACGACTAAGCAAATGGTTTTTCAGACTTACCATTCCTCTCTGAAAAGTCATGGGTATACCAGTTTTATGTAGAAGTCTTAGTCCAGAATCTCCTCTTTTACCATAGATGCACAGATATACTGCATAATCTGTATCAGTTTGCTCAAAGTCCCCAGTGTAGACATAAACATGGTATATGACAACTTTGAAAAATAATCAAAAGAAAAACACAAGTTATGTGTAACGCAACCGGTTGTATTCACTATTCTAGCTTAACTGAAACAAAACAAGGCCAGCAAGTCTTATTTGCAATTAATTTTCTGGAATATACTCTCCAGAAATCAGTCTAACTGTCTGGTTTTAAGATTGCTAAGACCGCATATATGAATGTACAGCAAATGGAATATAATTCAGATTGCATTAACACTGAAAATGAGGTCATATACATGTAACTGTGCAATTGAAGTACACACATACCTGGATAGACAGGCTTTCCAGCTTCCACTACTGGAAGTTCACAAAGAAATTCTCTATCATCACGATTCTTTGACAACCAGGTGTTTGTTGGAAAATTCAGGGTTCTCTTGCTCTTTAGATGCTGCAGTGTCACCTGGAGAAGAAGCAATTCCAGCTGTGACTCAGTTCACTCTTTCTTGTGCTTTGCTTCTTAACAGCAAAACATATTTTTGTACCTTTTCTTCTATCTCAGAAAACAATACCACAATCAGAAAATATGGCATACAAAATTGCAGTACAAAAACATTTCTATTTTGGCAACTGCTTTGCAACTTGGCTTATCACTGGAGAGGATCTTTACTCACACCTGTGGTATTGCAGCTGAAACTGCCAGCCTTTATCCTTTGAATACACTCTGGACTTGAAAATTATGTTATTCTTGGAACAAACAAAGCTGTAATTGAATCTTGCTTTTTGCCATTAGAAAAAAATTCACCAATTCTGATTTCTGTAAGTGAACCGCCTCTGTGTAACACTGACTGGAGCACTAAACACTGAAAACTTTCTGGTAGGTGAGGTTAGCTGAGACTGAGCTTTGGAAGATATGGAAAGATTGATACTTTTTTATATTAAAATGAAAACAGGATGAAACTCTTCATTTGCATCCTTCTGAACTTTGGCAAGGAGAGGTTATGTTGAAATTTTAAGTCAATTCACATTATATTTGGCTCTTCTACAGCAGAAAGAACAAGAGACAACCTGAGTACCCCAGTATCCTCTACATATTTCTCTGAAATTAGTTAAAGTAAAATTCTCTAGTTATTTGCCACTGTACATTATAGCTGTCTTATTTGTTTCTTGTAACTAAAGCAGTCTTTCCTCTCTTTTATGAGAGCAGGTTTTGTTGGTCTTGAATTACAACAATGCTCACTACAATTTTTTTCCATAGGCCTTCACTAGCAAAAGGAAATCAGTGCCAGAAAACTGTCTTTCTGCACTTGTGTTTTGAATGTATATATTGTATGCATAAGCCTTGCAAACAAAATTATGAAAACAAGTATTCACATTCAAACTCTATCACTTAGGAAATCAGGACAATATATGCCTTTATTTCACTTTTACAATAAAATAGTGTTTTAAGTAAAATAAACACTGCTTTTAATACCAAAGCCAGTATTTATTCTACATGAAATACATTTGCAGCAATGATTCTTCATCTTTAATGTTTATTGGCAGAGCTCCCACTTCTGATTCATAACAACTGCAAATATTAAGAGCTTTGTCAGAAAAATGCAGCTCTCAACCTGATTTCTTTCCATGAAAATAAATATTTTAAATCTCAGGGTTACCCTATGAAATTTGGACCAGTATCTTAAAGAAATATTTTGTAACCACGGAATGGAGAGTAGGATTCCTGAAACCTTTTATCAACTGAAATATTTCTACTTACATTCAGCTTTGGCAGAGTAACAGTTAAAGCTTTTGTGTTAATGCAAGATCCCTCTGGTTGCCTAAATCAGGCTTTTTAAGATTAATTAAACGCAAAGGATAAACTTGTGTTTTTTTACAGAATCAAAGTAAGAAACAGAAGACAAATACTTCACTGCAATTCTGAATTAAATCTTACATGGGGGGGCAGCATCAACAAGAATTTAGTTTAAATTTAATCTGGTGAACATCCTTAGATATTGTGAGAAAAACAGAGTTAAAACAGAAGCACAGAGCAAGACTTAATTCATCAAACTGAAAAAAAAAGACAGCAATTTCTTTTTCTAGCCTACCCTTAACTAAACTTTTTTGATTCTTCACATGTAGTTGTCATGGAATAATTTCATTTTCAATCTTTTCATAGATGGAACTTATAGCTAAAATCTCCCTAACACACACTGAAGAGTGCAGGCAAGCTTTCAGAAAGCAAAACTTGTTAGAACCAATCAATACACTAAAAATGGTATCTATAAACTAGATGAATTAGAAATAATTGCGTAATAATCCTACGTATTTCCAGCTCTCAGGAAATTGACTGCATCAGTGCTTTACATAGAAACATAGAATGGTTTGGATTTGAAGGGATCTTGAAGATCATCTAGTTCCAGCCCCCTGCCATGGGCAGGGATGCCCTCCATTAGACGAGGTTGCTCAAAGCCCCATCCAACCTCGTCTTGAAACTGACAGGAATGGGGCAGTCAAAGCTTCTCTGGGCAATCTCCTCAGGTGTGTCACCACCCTCTTTTGTCATCTCTAAAGCAACCTAACAACACAAAGCAATAAGAATGTATCACAATCAGCATTTCTGATTCACGAAAATATGGCTTCATGAAAAGATAGGCTTTCAGTTCATATAGAAGGAAATACAACAGAAAAAAAAATCACCAAAATAAATCTCACCCTTTGTAAGTTCCACTCTGAGTGTTCATTCTGTAATCCATCAAGTCCAATTCTTATCTTGTAGATATTCCCAATGTTTTTTATTTTGACCTGATAAAAGACAAAACAATGCAACATATAACTACATTCAAAAATACATATAACTTACACTTGAAACTTGTGTGTTACAGGCTGCAGGTTAATTCAGGAAAGCCATGCCTAGTAAACTAACATTGTATCCAATTCATGACAAAAGGCATTTCAGTCACAGTCCCCCACACATATGGAAGTAGCACCCTAATGGCAAGCGCAGACCTATGAATTCTATGGCAAGAACTGTTACAGACTTCAGGACACCTTGCCAGAAAAATACCCTGAACATTTATCTTCCCGTATTTTCAATCATCGCATGTGAGGCAAGCTCAAAACCCCTGTATTCATTAATGCACAAACCCCATTTGCTCTTTATTTCTACATTTGGCCATTCATTCATTTTGGGCTATATTTCTGGAAAAAATATAGCTACATCACATTGTGGTGAAGGAAGGGAGGGAAGAGATACATACAACTGCATCTTTATCTTTCTAATTGGTTCTATATTTCTCTGAACCGCTGTAGTATCTGAGTGAATAGGAACAGCATACTATATTTGATTGGCAGATTTTGGCTTAAGAGAATCCAGAAAAGAGACTGCTTCTGTTTTGTCTAAGCAAGTTTCTGTCTATGCTCCAATTTGACCAGATTATAGCCTAGTGAAATCACAATGCTTGCCAGAGAAATTAGTAAATTTGAACTATTCAAAGTTTGAAGAGTAAAAAAAAGTTGGTGAGGGCCATTCATGAGAGCAATAAGAATATAAAATATAAACTACTAAAATACAGGTCACAGATTTTTCATAATGGAGCACAGCAACATGACCATAAACCCTAGTGTGTCAAAGTGAAGGACATAAAACTCTTGAAGGCCATAAAGGAAAAGCTTTCAAAAGCTGTCAGACTTTGGAAGTGGCTGATGCTGTGTTTGCCTTCTCACTATGATTTGCAGTTGCTTGCACTGTTGTAGCACTTTCAAACATTATACATGCTCTTATGAAATCTACTCTATGCACCCCCATCCTATGCCACTTATCTGGGGTTTATTTGAAGTCTAGCCATTATTTAAGTGAGCATAAATCATTTTAGAGCATTTCTAATGTGGCGCTGGGGAAGAAAATGTGCATTAGAATGTTATTTCTCAAAGAACGATTCTATTAGTAAAAGGTTGGTAACAGCCTAACCCTCTCCATCATTTACATTCAGAACAACTATTTTCACTGTACAAAAATTATTTTCTTTTCTTTCTCTTAGAAACACCTACTAGTGTATTATCCACTCATTCTTTACCTCCATTAATAAAAATCCCTCATCTCTTTTCAGAGATCAGAATTATCACAGCTCCTATACCAGCTTTTGTGCTCTTGTATAATACACTTTTATGTTACAATATTACTATGCTTTAGTCAAAGATTTCTAGAAGCAAACAACTTTTACCCTTGATTTCCTGGACACTGAAATGCATTCAGTGAATCACAATGGTTGTTTGAGAAAGAATCTGTGGAATTCACACCTGTATTTGTTTTAGCATAGTTGGCACACAGATTAATTCTACTCAAATTTTTCATAGTTGGGCATACTGCTGATAAGTGAAAGGTTAAAAAAAACCTGATTTAAAATTGCCTTAGTATTGGCTTTTGAAATCTGTTTTCCTTGTTGAAATCCTGGCCAGAGCTATGATTAAACCGATTTCTTAAAAAAATAGAATTTGGTATCTTCTGCTCTGGAAAATATCAGTGGAAACATATGAAGCTCAAAGACGCAATTGTTAAAAAACTAGATGAACCTTTTAAAGTCTTACATTCCTACTTTCATTTCAAGACTTATCCTGCTAAGCAAGTACAGGATCAAGTTTGAAGAGAAAAAAAGAAGAAAGAGCTCTTACTCAGAGGCTTTTTCTTTGTGGATTTATCTACTGCAGACTAAAGAGTGAAAAGCACTTTGGTGACATTTGCTGTTTCATGCCTGAAAGCAATAGTGTCAAGAGAGATGTAAAGAATCATAGTAGTAGCCCCAGGTGCTGAAAGATCCTGCTCTCAGAAGATCAATATCCCCAGCACACAGCCATAGTGGGCAATATCTATTTTAGAGAAGAGAAATCGGTCCATCTCTTAAGAATGCATGGATTAACATTGCAAACATGCCATTACCCACCATTGCTTATAAATTATTCACTCATTAGGAGAACAGGATTCCCCATGGATCATAATATATAGCTTACATGCTTTTAAAAGGGACATTACAGTTGGTTATCTTCCTGCCTATGCCCCTGCCTATGCCCTATTCATAGAGAGTGTTATTATTAATATTATTGAGAGTAGCAATCTTGGTTTGTGCCAAAATTGTATTGGAAGAGCTGATGAGTGCGGAAAAAAATCTGAACAAGATGTGATGAATATAACTTCTGCTACAGTTAGCTGAAGACAAGAATGTGCTACATGCATCTCAGACAAAGATTTAAGCAAAACAAATTTTAGCCCCTTTGGTAATTTCCTCTCATCCTATCTAGACATAATTTCCTTACTGCGAAAGAGGTAAAGTTATTCTTAGATAATAACGGAACTCTGTGTTTTCATGGCACGCTAACACGAAGTTTTGATTGGGCTTTTAGTAATTCCATAGGTAAAACTTCAGGCATTTCAGCTACTTATAATATGGAGGCTGTAAGACAGTTTTTCTTCTCAAACTGAACTAGTTCCACAATACACATTTTATATTATGCTTGAAAAATATATACATGAAGACTTAATTGCCAAAGATACAAGTCCTACATCAGCCATGATTTGTTTAGGAGTGGACAGTTTCTAAAGCTACTTTCAAATCAACTGCCTTAAAGAAATCAATTTACTCCTTCAGTTGTCCCATTTGGACTACTGCGTGAGGGAGAGGAGGTTGACAGAAAGAGTATTTCCTCTGTGTGCACCAAGCTGATTTAATGCAGAATTCATAGAGATTAGATAGAGATTTATTTTATGCAGTAAACATAGGAGAAAAACATTTTTTCTTTTCACACGACAGAATAATCTTTGGAAAGGTACATATTAAAATAATGTTCTTGGCCTTAATTAGCTACCTGAAATTCATCCTCCTGCCTGGGAAGGATCAGCTGCTTTCTGTTGTCCTTGCCAAGAGTTATTGGTCCAGCTACTCCTCTGTCTCCATACACCCAGAGAGTGATATTTGCTTCTGTTCCGGCATTTCCTGTCAGCATTGACACTCTCCATTCATCACCTGAAGGAAGGGGACACTCACCACCTTGGGGATTTTGCATTTCTTCTGTGAAATACAGAACATTAATAGGAGACAAAAATCATCATGAAACTGCCAGTTGCTGTTGTAACTTCAGCACATAAGGAGACCATAACAGAGAGGGGATTGTATTTTTTCATGGCAAGATAGTCTGAAAAGATTGATGTATGTTTCTTGTCTAGACCGAAATGTACTGATTAGCTGAGCTACAAGAATCATCTGGAAAAGAACAAGTATCTCTCATGTGCATTTTCATCATATTATTCTTCATGCATATTCTGATGTAGAGTAAGGAAGCTGCGATGCAGAACTATGACATTTAGAAATGAGTGGAATTACTTGTTAATACTCCTCTAATGCCTTGTGTTGGGACATTATCAGCAGAATCACATGTCTGAGAACAGAGACAATTTTTATTTCAAATAGAAAAAAAAATCATTCAGGAAATCAACTTTCTTAAAGTTAAATATTAATTAACTATGACAAAATACTGAAAAAAAGAGCACAACGTAGCTTTGCCCAATTATACCTACACATACAGTGCCAGCATCTGGTTTAAGGCTGGCCCTGTGTGAATTAGACAGGAGCAGCATAATACCACTTTGTGAAGAACTTTCATGGCTTTAATGTCTAAGCAAATATAATTCTGGAAAACAGACCTTTCACTTCAGAATAACACCTAGTGATCTTCCATCTCCCTTAAGAGAAATACATATATGCACAAAGATTTCCAGAGACACATCTGCACATGAGAATTGAAAAGATAAACTCTTTGGATAAAGGGGTAAAGGAATTTAGTTTCAAGTATTCTAACCAATGTGGAGTTTACAAACATTAGATGTCTAGAACACTGCTTTTCAATAAAGTGACCACGGACCATGAGGCCCTCTCCAAAAGAGGATCACAAGGCCACAAGAATTTATAATCTGTTCTGACATGAGAAGCAGATATAAACTCTAAATTTGAAGGGATGAACTAACACATTATCTATATACTGTGCCCTGCAGGGGTTCCCAAACTGCTCTCCATGAGGCCTTTCCATGCAATTGCAGAAGCTTTTTAATATGCTAACCATAATAACTATAATCTCTGCTGCAGATTAATTTTCTTTTGTACCGCCAGCTCATCCTTCATCCATTAAGCAGCTTTCTATGAATCAAGCTTTCGGAGGCCAGAGGCTCCCGACACATAATGATATTTTCTTACAATATTGCAGAATTCATAAATAGCCGCTGGTACGGATTTGTTGAAGAATTCCCACCGCATCACTATGTATGTTCCTGCTGCACTATATACCTTGCTATTAGAGCCTTTTTTATTTGCTTGATTAAAATACTGTGCTGGACTTCTCTGGGCTGGAGTTTTCCCCTTTCACTTATTTAACTGCCTTCACCTCAAAGCAAAATAAAAAATAAATAAAAAAAGAAAAATATTAAAAAACCACCAACAATCACTCACCTCCAGCAGAACGACACCCAGATAGTCCCCAAGGAACAGCTACTTCAGCTTTATTTCTGAGTATGACAGTATAAGGTATGGCATATCCCTTTGTTCAGCTGGGGTCAGCTGTTCCATCCTAGCTTCTTGCTGTTGTCACCCTCCCCAAAGCCTACTTGCTGGGAGGGCAGAGAGAAACTGAGGTGGACTCAGTGCTGTGCAAGCACTGTTCAGCAACACCTAAATCAAAAGCATCTTATCGACACTGCTTTGGTCACCAGGCTAAAACACAGCACCAGAACAGACTGCTATGAAGAAAATTAAGTCTATCCCAGCCAAGCCCAAGGCTTTGAGCAACCTGGTCTAGTGGAAGGTGTCCCTGCCAGAGGCATGGAGGTTGGAACTAGATGAACTATAAGGTCCCTTCCAACCCAAACCATTCTATGATGCTATTAAAATAAAGCAGTAACTATGACAGAAATCTGCAAAATTTATCCGACTGTATGTTGCCACTAGCATTAAAATATGCTTGAAGGTAAAGTGAAAAACAGTTTTGAATCCTTGAGACCTGTTTCTCAATAAACTTTAATGAGCAACAAATTTCATATCCTGCTGAAGCACATATGAAACAAACTGGGTAAGCGAAGAAGGATCAATTCAATACTGAAACATGGTCTTGATCTTCCCTTTAAATTTCCTTAAATGTCACTTTAACAATGGTAAATAAATGACTTTTCTCTTAAAAGTTGGACTTAAAATTAATTACATAGTTTCTTGGGTCGATTGTCCTATAGGTTAAAATAACAAGGTAACTAAAGCACCAAACCAGAATTAAGATGCACTAGCATTGAACTCTTAAATGATGTGGAGTAACTGCACAGGGAATTGCAAAGGAAATAGGATCCAGTACCGAGTTACATGACAAGAAAGGACTAAATTCTGGAGTCAGGGAAATTTCAGCCTTGGTAAAGAGTCTAAAATCAGGTTAATCAATTTTTAAGAAATTCAGAACTGCAATAGTATGGCTGTTACAGCAGTGCTTTAGCAGCAGTAGTAGTATGACTTTGGAATTATCTGGTTACTGTAATTTAGAAATAGGCAATAGCATCATAAAAATTGCTGGGTTTATTAGATTATTCATCATGACTGAGAACAGGTTATTCTGAAAGAAAAAGGAAAATCCATACACTAAAAATAAAGCAAAAAAGCAAACATCTTGTATTTACCTGACTAAAAACTTAATCACACTTGTCTTTCAGGAACGGAAAGAATGATAGCAAAATAGTTACTTGGTATAATAAATATTTTTGAGAACTTGACTATATGACATTCTGTAACTGTAGTTACTTAGCTCCTCACCTATAATTCTGAAAGCTAGAGATCCTTCCAGCTATCTAAACCCACACCTTTCTTATACAGAGATAAATATTTTCATGAAATCCACAAGTGTTCAAAAAGCATAAGGAATCTCAGGCTGCTTCACAGGCTTAGCACAAGATTTCCATACTGGGGCTTAAACCACGATACTACCTTAAGCAGCTACTGCAACCTCAGATTATTACTTCCTGGAAACAATTGCAATGCACAAACAATTCACAGGCTTGGAATGTTTTTTGTCTCATAATTTACTGGCTCCTTCCTACAAATGGAAATCAGTGGCATTGATTTACTACAGGCTAAAAATATTCCAGCCTGAAAAGAGCATTTGATGGTTACCCTGCATTAGTTATAGGAGCTTACACACTTCAGGACACCATGCTGTGAATCTATTGCGACAAAAATTCATTCTGATAGGTCTGCATGAGAATGGTGAAGTCACAGCCTTCCATGCAGTTTCATAAAAATAACTATTTTAATTTACTTATCCTAAACCCAAAGCAAAAAGAAATGATCTTCTGAGACAAGATCGTTATGACTGAGTGACACTTTTGAAATGAACCATCAGAAAAACTAATCTTTAAAGCATAAGCTTGGACACTAAAGTTGACATATGTTTATTACACCTTTTTGTATCATCATTTCCAATGTAATCCAAATGGAAATGAGATCAGAATTTATTAGAATCTTCTTTTCTATTGTAAGCAAAATATATTAAATATTAATAGTAACTAACAGTATTCCAGACATACAGGAAAGGAACATGGTAGGCATAGAAATAATTCCTCAGAGTTACAATTTGTTATTTTTGAGGTTTTAGTGTTTTTGCTTCATTTCCTTTATCCCTAGACTTTGTGGTCCTATAACTATGTATACAGTATTTCCCTTCTGGTTTGGGCACTGCTTTTGTTCAGTCTTGAGTCTTTAAAATGGCATCCTGCTTGCATTTTAGCTGACTTGTTTCTGATACTCATTCCACCCCAGGAGCTGTTAAGTAGAAGCTGGGACCTACCACCATCCTTCTACAGTGAAAAATTTTTTGAGGAACAGAGAACTAACATTGCAACAGGAAAAGCCCCAAGTGCTGCGGCACAGTTTTCGGTTTAATTAATACTAAATCAATTATTTGTGAAAACAACCACCAAAACACAGCTACCAGTCAGCAGACACAGGCATAAAAAAGATGACCTGGTCAGCCTACAGGTTAATCTGAGTTTGCATTTTAAGTGTACTCAATACAATTACCCTTTTTTCAAATGTTAGCTGGGAGTGAAGAAGCAAATGAGTATTTAATGATTATCAGCTAAAAATTGAGGCTCACCTATACATATCAAAAGTCAATAACCTTTAAAGTATTCTAAGTTAATATATCTTACTAAAAATGAGCATTTCCTTTGAAGGGCAGAGTAACTTTGATGTTTCTATTCATCTTGCATAAGCAGAGTCCAAATTTATGAATGTTAGAAATATTTCTTACAAAGTGCTATAGTCTCTGTGTAACCAGTTTCACAGCAGATACTGCTTCTATAAAAGGATCATTTGTATCCAACACTAAAAACATCCAGTTTCTTTGAAAACAGGTTTGATGGCTTGTGTATCGTTGCCACGGGTTTTAAATACAGCATATCTCACCAATTGCTACAACCCACAACACTTTGGGAAGGCTAATACAGTGATACAGCATGAATTCTGATAGATTAGAAATTGAAAGTGAGTATTTTGAGCTAAGAATGGAAACAACGTTGGAAGAAACAATTAATAGTAATTAATAATAATAATCTATACTTATGATTTGAATTGAACTAAGAGTTCAAACAATCTTTTTAAAAATCTTTACTGATACTTCACATTATACCCTATGAACAAGTATGCCATATTTGATGTCTTGTTCACATTGCCAGGCTTTTCATGTACTCTTTGAAATTGCAGACTGAGGACCAAGCACAAAATCAAATCAGCAACCCACCTGAATTATTTGGTACATGAATGCCTTTGGGACTACCTCCAGCTGACTAAGTAAGTCTCTCTTAGTGGAATCTCTAATATAACCTTGTCTTTAAAGCCCACTCAAAGTAACAGATATTTTTGCACCATGTGGATGTGCCTCAATATGCTGTGTGAAGCTCAGTAGTTCCATTTATCCTTTCTGCTTTTCATGGCAATGTGACATGGTTCAGGCTGTGCAAAGAGCATCCTTGGATACATTGAGATAAAAGAGAGGCATGAAGTAAACATAATCATCCCCTCTCCTCAAGAGATATATCATTCCCTGTTGACACATCTTCTTTGGTTACTAGGATGCCAAATACACCTATAAAACGTTTTGAGTTTGGAAAACATTGTCTTCTGTGATTTATGCAATTTCTGTTGCTAAAGAAGAAAGTGATTGTTTATTCAAAAAAAAAAACAAACATCCAGTAGACTATCACTATAGAAGCATGACCAGAACATTGTTTACCTACTCCTACCTGCTAAAACATAGGCATAAAGCTAGCATGCAGTGCACCAAAACCTTCCTATTTCCCTCAGTGAACCATAAAGCAGAATATGTAAGAGAGAGCATAAATAAGAAATATTGTGTTACTTTCAGTGCTCTTTGGATAGGACTATATCATATCAACCTCTTCATTTTCACAAAAATAGTCCTTACAATAGATGGCTAGTTACTTTAAAACCAAAAGCAGTTATTCAACTCATCGACTACTGCCTTATCAGTAAACCACATTCTAATGTCCTTTAAGAAAACAATAACCAGTAATGTGTTTTATGCTGTATGCATGCAAGCATAAATCAATAGTCTAGAAAAGCTATTCATTGGCCTTTCTGAGATAAGTCACTGTAAACATGCATAGAAGGCAGATATAACACAACGCTGTATCACGATTACTTCATAAACTGTTGCTTACTTGAGGGTGGAAAAGTTAAAGAGCTCTGAGATACTGGCTTCTGAGCTCTTGCTGGTTGGAGCTGAGACTCACTGAAGTCTTTTTTCTCTTGATTGGGGGCTGCAGATGTTCCCATAGGCTTTTCCCGGCCAACTGAAACAATGAAATGTAAATTCTGTCACTAGCTACAAACAATTTGCTTTTTCTTGCTTGGAAGCTTCACATACTCTCAGTAACAAATGCTAATAACAGATCTCACAATTGTTCAACACAGTGGACATCGAAATTGTTTCTCTAAGTATTGCATAGCCAGTAGCAATAGGCTTTTATATTTAGTAGCTTGCCACAAAAAGTGGAAAAAAATCTGGCATGCCAATAAAGTCCTTTTACTGCTTTGAAAATCTAGCAACTATTTAACATGGATGTATGAATAAAATGACAAGTTAAAATGCAGTTTTCCCTAAAATAAACCTCTTCACCCTCCTGGTGTTTTTTTTTTTTAAGGCTGAAATGAAGCCTGCTAGTGGCCATTTCTGATAACAAAGTACCAAACAGACAATCTTGGTTGCTCTTATGGAAAATATTAGCTTCCTTCATCTTCCTTTTACTGAGCAACAAGGATTCAGGAAAATTGAAGCCTATAACGAAATAATACTTAGCTTTATTTTAATGGCATCAGTACGCCCTGCTTTGCTGAGAATTCCCATTGAAAAGACTGCTCTTCCGAAAAGTAACAAAGAAAAATATACTTTCCTCATTTCTACAAGGACACAGTGACTGAAATATTCTTGTCACCTTGCAGGAAGTAGGGACTGAATGGTAGGGGTGTCATTACAGTGACTTTCATAATGCTTCTGTATGTCTCGGTAACAATACACATAGAACAATTAGTAAGACTGGTTGCACATTTTGATACTTTCTCTTGAAGGTAAGAAGATCAAGCTCATTCAAGATGAGCTTGCCCTGCTTGTGCCTGGCAAAAATCTGACTGAATTCTTCAGTTTCAAATGTCCAGTTTAGCTTTCTCATGAGATGTTTCATTTCTTCATCTCTGTAGAAATGTCCACCAGATAAGAATACAAGTGCTTAATTCCACTGTTTTCTGCTAACTGTGTTTGGTAACTAATTCTCCAATGGAGTTAATTTTCCATTCTTCTTCAGGAGAAGAGATCAGTACTCAACCCAGTTGCCATGATCCAGACTGTGCAGAGAGCTAATTTGTGAGTCCTAGTTAGTTGACTAGAACAGGTCAGCTCCCTAATGAGGAAGATTTTTGACCGCAATAGCTCTCAAATCTGACTCTGGGGCAGAAGAATCACTTAATGACTGTACTAGCAAAAAAAAAAATTGATTTCTTCCGCATCATTTAGTGTTATAAAAAGAGAGAAAAGTAGAGAAATTAGCTAAGTACACAGGAAAAATTGTGTGCGTACAATAAGTTTTTCAGCTTTAAAATTACTGAAAGAGAACAAGCAAAATGCTGTAAATTTAGCTTTTACACTTTTGCTTTGATTTTTTTCAGTTAGAAATACTAATCACTAAGGCAGACTGTGCAATATTAACAAATCACATACATTTGATGACCTGTGGGTAGAAAAAAATGTTCCTCTCTCCAGTGTTAGTGACTGGCTTAGTCTGGCCATCTGGCAGGAGACCAACATACAGCCCTCTATGTTGTACTGATTCTAGACTTACAGATCCAGTTTCCAAATTCTTCTCAATTCTAAAGTGACAGTATTCATCACCTGTGCCCTAAGAAATTGAAAACAAATCATGAATTTAACAACTGAACTGATGGAGCAAGGCAAGTTGGATTTTTTTTAAGAATTAAATATTACTACTTTCTAATAACATTTCAGGTTAATTTTAGGTTCTTCACAACATCCTGCACTATTACACACACAAAGACATACCTGCACCATATTCCTGTTTATTCCTCTGTGACCAGAGAGACTGATCGCATAATTTGAGTGAGTGAAAGACCACATATGAAAGCATTTTGATTTATGCTAGGATTTAGGCAAACGATTATCCCACTTAAACAACTTTCAGATGGTTACGGAATGTGAAAATACCTAATTTGGAAATCCGAATATATTTATATACAAATTGGTACATAGCACAATTTGCTAATGCTACCCAATGTAACATCTGCTAAATATGCTTTTGTTCTTTTCATGAACTGCAACTCTTAACATTTTTTTTTCTCCATTTCATAGCACTTACAAGATTAATCTCAAAGCCTTCATACAATCAAAGCCCCAACAGACCTCTACACCATGCCGCTCTTTAATAGCAGTAAATTAGCATGTCTCTCAATTTTAAAGCACTCAGGATCACACACAAACGTAGCAGTCACAGTAACATGGCTGAGACATCAAAGCTTACCTAGTTTTCAGAGTATCCTTCTGGCCAGTACCAAATACAGACTATAAAAATCCCAGTTTAACATGTCTCAGAGAGAAGAGCTTTCACTCTCATATGACTACACGTTTAACCTCGAAATATACTAACTGCTAGAGAAAAACATACAAGTTGTACAATCAGTACTCTTTTCAATCCAGACTTCCTGGTGAAAGCACTGCTGAAAAATTAAGCTTATGTTCATAATATGGTACAAATATCTTAATCTCTGATCAAACTGTATTGGAGTCAATGACAAAACTCTCATGGACCTCACTATTGGAGTCAATGACAAAACTCTCATGGACCTCACATCTGAGTTCTTACACAGCTCTAATTCATACTCACATGTTGAAACTCCCAAATAAAAGCTATGTGACAATGTGAGACATTTGAACTTGGATGAAGAGACTCACTGCAAGTCAGTGCAATATACAGTTGGTTACCTCTCAATGACTCTTTAGAGGGGTTTATCATCAATTTATTTAGATTCAATACCACTTTAAGCCCCTGAACATATTTGTGTTCTCACATATTCAAAATAATTTTATCAAAATAATTCATATCAACAAACAATTATAGGATTAGCAAACATTAAGTCTAATGAGCAAATACTGATGCCTCATTCTCCTTTTTACTCTCAAATGTAAATCTGCAATAGTTAAACTCCTAGCAGATAGAGTCCCAAAATCTGAATATTTCAACCATCCCTCAAGATGAGTTTAGTTATTACTAAACATGCAGACTACTGGTGAGGTATTTGAAGAACAAACTGTATGTGGTGTCCTGATGAATTAAAAAAAAACCCCAACAAAACAAAACAGGTTCTTCATTTTAGACAAAACAATCATTTGTAAAAGCTCGGACACAAACACTGCTGCAATAATTTCCAAGCTCACACCAGTCCAACTGTGGTTGTTTAACAAAATCAAATCAACAGAATAGAGGCTTGACAGAGTCATCAATTCTCTCACAACACATGAATTTTAACTACATCCACATCCCGAGTAAACATATAATCTGATCTTTCCAGTCAAGTGTCAAACAGACGTGACAGTGTCTCTTGCTGTATCTTTCTATCTTTCCTTGGGCAAATGAAGATTTGAAAAATTTTAAATCTGCACTTTGTTTGATCAAATTTTTATATAAGCAAGTAAAAAAAGATTCTCTCCTATCACTGACAACTTACTCAAACTGTCTCCACAGGGAAATACAAACAAGAAATGCTTACTGTTCCATTACACTGGTCATCTTTGATCTTCAGATACATCCTTGGATTTCTCACACTTTCAAACATGCAGAGTCCAGAGCCAATTTTATGCACCTTCCAGTAGGATTCTGGCTGCTGCTGACCTGCTCCACTGCAGCTCCCATCAGGTCCAAGGGACAGAGCTTGGCAGAGACTTGTGTTGAGCAGAATGATGCCACCATGGTGAAACACACCCTTCAGATCAGAGACAAGAAGTCCTTTGTCAACAGCACAGTTTTTCTCCATTTTAAACTTTGATATTGATAGTGTTCACACTGACTTATTTCAAGCACTTATTCATGCATAAAACATAGTGAGTCCCAAGTAAACCAAGAATATCTTAAAATATTTGCTGGTTTCTGTGCCGACATTAACCTAAAAAGTGGAAAATCTTCCCTGCTCCACAGCTTCCCTACTTTTTGTTGTTCAGCAGCATGAGCACAACATCCAGAGCACAAGGTCAAATTAAAGAGCTTATCACTTTTTGCTTTTTCTCTTTTTTCAGTAATTTCCTATTCAGCTCTGCTGTACGTACCTACCATCCTACTTTTCCGAGCTTCCCTACAAAGCTGAGACACGCATCTCATCTGCCTTATAGCCCACCCCAGTTGGTATACCAGCCGCACTACTGGCATCTCTCGTTCCAGGTAAACAGGAAAAGGAAATTTGGCTAGTGCCGCCTACCTGTTAAGCTGTAGTTTAGCTCCACCTGGTGGAAAAGGATCACTCTTATAGCTTGCAGTGCCCCGGCATTTGATTAGAAATCTTTAGAGCAGTAATCTTTAGAAAGTCTCCGTAATTACTCTCTGCCCGTCTTACCTTGACATGCACAACAAATTCTTTGGAAAGTCCAGCATATCCTGTTGTTTCATCAGCTACTTTGCCATGAAGATTGAAAGTGATGGTGTGACCTGGACTCCTGGCTGACTCGAGAATAGCACAACCATTTGGTTGAAGGTGAACACAGAGCTCACAGCATGCTTTGTCTCTGCTCTAGCATAGTCAAAGTAGAACTAATAAGTTATATGAACTATATGGCAAAATCCAAAACAGAGTATCACAATATAGGTTCTGAATTGTTTGAGTTTCCACAATACTGACAGTCAAGTATGAAAACATCTTTATATTTTTCAGATCTACAGTCCTAATACTTAAGTCCTAAAATTGTGGACTCTTTGGAATTTCAGAGCACAGGAAAGGTTCATCTTAAATTAACAGAGATCTGAAGATAACATGAAAGATACCTGGGTGCCTCAGTTGGAGATGGATTTGGGGTTGCAGCCTGCATATATGAAATATAAGGCTGACATAAACAGAAAATGAACTACAGGAACTCTCTGCCACCAGCCCCCTCCTTTTGCCTCTGTGTTTGTCTTCATTTGTTTATACTGTTGAAAACCCAGGGAGACATAATTTTTTTTGAAACAGTAAAGAAACTTGCTATCCATGTTTGCCTGTTCAGGCTTGGATACTCTGTGATCCCATTGAATAAAAGATATAGTATACAAAGCACATAATTAAATATTTTATCAACTCCATCATCATTCTCATTTTTAAATAAAACTAGGTTTCTAATGAACGTAAAATGCTAACAATCATCCCAATAATTTAAAAGATTTCTAGCTTACATCATGTAACATTTTTCAGCACTTTTAAGACTTCAAAGAATCAATACTTCTAGGGAAAATTTTCGTTTCCAAGGCACTTTCTAAAGAATAAGTTTCATACTCAAAAAAAAAAAAAAAAAACCCTGTCTGTCAGATTTGATATACCTTCAAAAGTAAAGGAAGAAATGTAAGGATGTCTGAAGAGCTTGTGAAAAGAGTGAGCCAATATGTCCTCAGAGTATAATTAGGTATGTATCATAAAAAAAATTGCAACTTTTGTATTGCCTTTTTGCTTTATGTTTGCCTTTTTTCTTTCTAAGGACCTCAAAGTTTTAAATTACAACATTTTTTACAATCTGTGGGAAAAGGAACATTTTACACAACTAAAAATATGAAAATTGAAATCCAGATTTTCCATAGGTTGCTCAAAACCATATCAGTAGCAAAGCAGGAAAGAGAAAGTTCAAATTTAAGTACCCACTAAATATAGTGAGATATACTACAATGTGACAGACTGCAAGGGATTCTCTGTATCAGAATTACACTAATGAACACAAGCATCAGAGTCCTGCAAGGAGGCCTCACAGTTTGCATGACTAGCCTCACTGAAAAACCTAACTCTACTGAGAATATTCTATACCCACCAGTGCTAATGCACATAATGTGAAAGAGGAGAGGGACCAACTCTGAGTATGAAATTATTAATTGGATAAATAAGGGGAAGAAGAACTTAACAGTGTGAAAGGGAAACAGCTTCTTCACTCACCAGGAGAAGAGTTTTATAAAGAACTAGCTTCTATAACTCCATTTGCCTACTTGTATACTGCAAATGCTGAGAAAGGTAAGACTTTGAAGATGGGAGGAAACAAATCAAAGTGGGTCTAAACAAATGTGGTGTATATTAGTTAGCTTATGACAGGCATGTTACTTACAAAAAGACACAAAAGGAAAAAGGACATTTAAAAATCAATCTTTAGAATTGACGCTTATCAAAAAAAAGAAAAAAGAAAAGAAAAAGAAAAAGGAGCTATAATAAGGCACTGCAGCATGTGGCAAGCCAATGTAAATTGCAGCCTGGAATGGCCTTCTATTCCTGCTCAAATAATTTATTCTATTAAAAATCTTACCAATGAGTAAAAAGTAATCTGAAAGAAAACAAAGCCCTGTATCTGAATTCACTTGTTCATTGGCAATTTCCTGGGTTCAGTTCTGCAATTCATAACTCTTTATCTGACTGGAAACACAATTATTTATTAGGTAGATTACAAAGAGCATTATTTTGAATCAGGCAATGACATGTAATTGTGAAGCAGAAATCAGTAACAGCATTTCCTACCTTTCCGATTACATGGCCATTGACAAGAGCAAGAGCAAGACGTGGAATCTGATGACTGCTGAATACACATATATTTCTCCTTTTGACATTTACATCAAAAATGCCTAAAAGTTAAATGAAAGGATGATAGAAGTAGGGAAGTATTTTAATTCATATTTGCATTTTATTAGAATTGATGATTTATTGTTTCATGGGAATAGAATTAATGAATTGTTTAACTCAATAGATCAAAGAATTGATCTATTGTCTTTCCTTCAGGAAAGGACATGGAGAGACTACTATCTGTTTCACTGCCTTGAGGAGAAAAGCCCTGAAAGCTAATGATAAGACACAATTTTTTTTTTATTGTTGAATATGCTAAAAAAAAATCCAGGAAAAGGAACCAAGCACTCTGGCGCAATGAACTGAGCTATAGCAATGGATTTACGTAGTAAATAACAGATAATGTAGGGAACATAAAGCTCTCAGGTAGGAAAAAGGAATTCATTTTCTCTATATCCATATTTGTAAAGCAAATCTTGCAGCATAGCTCATGGCTTCTGAAATTCTGAATCTCGACAATTTTCCAAACAATTGCCTCTTACAGCTACAAAATTCTGATGAAAACTAAAGTAGTGCCATTTTTATTGCTCCCAGCAGCAACACCTCATATTTTTAAACTGTTCTACCAGTACATTATGTTGCCTATTTGTAAGTTGCAGCTGCCTCTGAAAGAGTACATAATGTAAGATTTTCAGAGTGTCATTGGGAATATAAGAATCATGCAGCCAAGGATCATTGTGCCCATTGGGATGATGCCACAAATAAAAAACCAGGTGGGACTTCCAGTCCTTGGGACAGGATAGGAAGGACACATAACTGTAACAATGGGTCTCTGCTTTCAGAGAAAGATGAATCATCCAGAGAAATTAAAAGACCCTAGACCAAATCATCATCTGGTATAATTTGTCATCACCACTTTGAAGGCCCTTGAGTTACATTACTTTAGATCTATTGAAGACAATTAAACAGTTCTGCCAATGTCTGAAATGCAGAGTTTTGTATTAGGAAAGATAGGTGGATAATTTATGCCAGAGGACTTTATTCCAAAGCATACACAAGGAAGCAGAGCCCCTAAATGAAAATTTAAACAACCTTCCCAAGTCAGCGCTTGTGGACTTCAGTTGCACATGACTATTCTAGAGGCTTTGTAAATTACTTCACAAATAACCAAAATAAGTCTGGAAAAAGGGAGAAAGATGTTGTTGTGAAGCCACAAGAGTTGTGTGATAGGTGTCTGCATTCATTTTGTACTTATGTTCATTTTTTACTCTGAACTGTAAAAAAAAGAATGTGTGGTTATTCCTGTATCTCTAACTGTGACATCAGAACAGCTTGTTCAGAAAACTCAAGCTCTTTTTGATTACCAGTTTAATTCCTAATTATTAAATCCTTGGGAGGTTGCAGATCACACTACTAATTTTTCTGGCTTCCAATCTTAATTTGTCAACAGTCAGTTTGTACCAATTTTGTCTTGAACTTTCTAATATATTTAATTGTATTTATCATCTTTACTGATATTTATTAGTCACGCATCAGATTTTCACTTACACAATTATACATATTATTAATTAAATATTGTATAGACAACACTCACAAATTTCACATCTAACGTGTAAAAATGTACCGAAAAGGTACAGAATGCAATAAAAATGTCATATTTGTATCTGAAAAATACCACTTGAAATTCATTAATTTGTAGAAAGGACAGTGCATCTAGATGAAAATCATTAAAAATTCTGCAGTGTGAACTTGAATTCTATATGTTAGAAGATTATAAACTCTGTGATGTCTAAATGATCTAATTTGCCTTAATCAAATCAGATACAATCCATCAATTGAAGACACAGCATTCGAGAGCACCAAATATGTGCTTGCTGCATTAGTACAGATTAGCGACCAAATTCCTACAAGCAGGGAGTTTGTTCTGTCCCCAGTTTATGATCCTCAATGGATCTCCTTGGAGGAAGGACACTACCATGCTGTGCAACTGCTTTCAGGCATTTGAAACACTTGCAGATCCTAAAGCCATAGATAGGAGATTTGAGTTATTCGCTATTTGAGTGATCAAATACTTTGAACACAAGCACCAATACTGCTGGCTAGTAAGAAGAGCTTTAGTAAAACAGATTAACGCCCACTTTCAATGTTTGCAATATTACTGATCTCCCATATTACACATTTGAGTTTTCTGGTGCAGCTTTTCTAGGGTGATTTTATAGGCTATTGAAGGAGTATTTATTACACTGTTCTCCATGCACCCTGGCATGTCCCAAAAAATTCTGTTCTATCACTTCCAAAAAAAAAGTATGTAAGGTCCCTGGCAAGATGTCAGAAAGGCTGAGCTGTTCCATCTCTACAAAGATAACAAAAATATGTGTGCCTAATATGATAAATATTATAGTTAAGTATTAGTAACACAGTAGGATGGAAGCTGGTAAAGAGGAGGAACTGGAAGAGTGCCATTAAAAACAATGACAAGGATGGGGCTAATGGAATTTATGTGTGTATATATATATGTATATATATACACACACATACATACATACACCTATATATACTCCCTACTAGTGAACTATACCTGGAAATTTCAACTTGCTAGCTTAGATGTAGCTGTCCTTGCCATGGTAGTTCTATGGGAGCACTAAGCTGCAGATGACAAGAAGTTTCTATTTGGTAAGGGAAGGCCAGTGATAAGATAACATGTGATTTTTGGTGTGCTTTATATGTAAAACATGCATATAATTTCTGAGTTTTTATAGTCATTAATACATGTAAATATTTTAAGTAAAGAAAATGTTTATTGTGATTATCTAGTCTTATTTATTACAAGAATCATTACTGGAGATCACAGTGAACTACAAATTCCTCCTTTCCTGTATCTTTTATGCACACATCCACATGAAAAATACTTTACCATATTTGTTTTTCTTGTCACCAAGAGCATCAACTCTGCTATCTGGACTGAGGCAAATGAAGCCACGGGTGAGCCTGTTGTAAAACTGAAGTGCATTGCCTCTCTGAAATTTCCACTTTTCGGCAGCCCACTAGTTTTGTAAACAAGCAGAAAAGACTTATAAGAAGATGACAATACACAGGAATTTGACATAGAACAACTGACCTGATTTCATGCAAAGCATCGTTTGAATGGATAAAATTAAAAATAAAAAGGTATATTCTTACAGTTTCTTCTATCTTGAGTTCCAGCTCTTGTCCTGTACAGATAAAAAGCATGTGATTAACTTACAGAGTATCCTCATCCCATTTGACACAGTTGCAGTGAGGCTGGATCCTCTTTCCCAAAAATTTTCACTTACTTCCTGGGAACGTGCTGTCATCTGTCACAATCAGTTCTCTAGCAATACTGCCATCATCCTGCCCCTGGTCCAGCCACCTAAAAGCCAGAACCCATTTAAGTAATATAACCTTGATGGGCAACTCCCAGAATACTGTATATGTGGCACTTGCATACTGATAGTTCCTGTTCTACCTATTAAAGTCTCAAGGCTGACAAACAGCAACACAAAAAATCCAGCTTTTGACAAAAATATTTTGGTTTTATTTGTTCTTGATGAAACTTCCTGGATGGAGGTACAAGTGCCTAAACCAATTATTACAAATTAGAGAACTCATGTTGATCCCAGATCAATAACAAAAGGTGCAGTGGTCATGATTGTTGTTCCTGTCTGCAAGAAGGCTACAGCAGGATGCAAATTGTCCCATGCCCAGAAAATCCTTATACAGGGAGACAAATCCAACATTGGCAACACTTTTGCCATGTCTGAACTATGCTTTTATGTCATTGTACTTGCTTCACATACACTTACGTAAGTTAGCTCCCTTTAAGTCAAAAGGATTCACACACTGTGAGAGCAAGATCAGCAAGCTCTAACAATAACTAGCGTATATCCTCTATTTTTCTGCCTGGAATGGATTTGAACTCTCCCTAAATTATGTATGAAGCTAGCATTATAGAACTCTTCATAGCAGTTCATCTCATCTAGAATACAGAATCAAAATTAGGTCAGGCAAAGATGAGGTGCTGTGTCTGATAGGCAGAAAGCCCTTACTCACACATAAATCAGTTTCAGTGTGCACATCGCTCACTCCAAGCTGTCTCGGGCAGTTATTTATTCACTCAGAGAAGTGAGAGGAGGAAATAGAACTGGGGTGCCACTGCAAGCAGCAGCTAGATTCAAACGTGACTGGACTTTAAGATTCCTAATATTTGCACTGATCTTTATCAAATATAATTTTTTCACAAGGTGTTGAGAATTAATCAGGAATAGATAAAATCAGAAATGAGCTACAGAACAGAGAAGATTCACAGCAGCAGCATCTGCAGGGGAAAAGGCAGGGAAGTTAAGGTTGCTTCATATTACATTACAGCTCAGTGACAGGCTGAAAGGCAAATGAGAAAGACGTGCTCAGGTAGCTGTGCTTACAATAGCCATTCCACAAGATCTGGTCCTGAGCTCATTGAACCCCAAGTTAATTTCCACACTAACTTCAGTGAAATAGGATCAGTCTGCTAGTGAAACAGCAACCCACTCTTCTGAAACGCCTTGCATCACATGACATGGAAGAATGGATGTACCTGTGGATGTCAGATCCAAGGTGCTGGATATGGGGAATGTGTCAAAAAAAACACATTTTGAATAGTTCACAAGCTGCAAGAATGGAAAGTTCCAGGCAGAGCTTTTTATTACTTTTTCATTAGATCAAATGCACCAGAGGTTTGGGGCAGATACAACTCAGCTGTTAGAAGAAGTGGACCCATTTCATTTCACTTTTTCGGAAACACATATTTCCCTTGACATTTCAGAAGAAAAACCATGGGTAATTACAAACTTATTAAATATCTAACCCAAATGAAACACCACTGACCTGTGACAAAGGAAAGTATAATCCAAATCTGTTGTAGGATCCTTAATTACAACTTTGTCCAGAAACCAGCCATTTCCTTAGAATAAATTACAAAAAAAATTCGTTATTTTATGAGAGACAGATTTAATGAGATCTGACTTCCCATAGCTTCTTCTTTTCTACTGGAACTGGAAACTCTCTAACTCCTGTGCCAGTTTGTTACAGTCACCACTGCCATGATGGATGGAGAGAAGATAGTATCTGCTGCAGGTACTGCAGAGCTTGCTCATGGGTCAGCAGGTTCTCAGGTCCCTCCCTGGCTGTCATGGCCCTAATTGCTGCCCTTCCCTCCTCACACTTAGTCATTATATGAGACTTGTTCTGCCAATCAAAATGTCAAGAAGATAGATAGCAATTTATCATGGCTCAAAATAAGTTGCTATGTTTTATATTATTTATGCTCAAGAGTATTAAAAACAGGCCTCATGACTGCAAACAATTCAATGCATATGTGACTGCATATTCAATGTCTTATCATGCAAACACTCCCCCCTTTGCAGTTTTTCCATAGGCATTAGTAAAAAATGCCACAGTAGCAGAAGATGGTGTCCTTAACATAATGGTTGAGAGAATAGGGAAAGTGAACACAAAACATTTGAAATTTATGATAATACAATCAGGTATCTGTGTGTGTCACTCGAACAGTTTCCTTAGAAGCCTTAGTCTTTCACTTACAGCGTGTTCTCATACATTCAATTTTAGAAATAAATATTGTATTTCAAAGAAAAGGTTAATAACTGCAGGCAGTATTCAGTGACCATATAGATTTCTGACCTGATCCAAGACCATTGTGTCCTATAACAATCTTGTACAAATGTCCAAGGTGCACAGCTTCCACAGCAAAGATGTCAGTCTGTAATCAAGGAAATCTCTGTAAAATCTAAAAAGCAGCCAGGGAATCCCAAAGACCCATAAACCCATAGAACTCTTCTGTCAATATCATCCTCTAAAATACCAGCTAATACAAAGGAAAGAAACAACCAGTAAAGACAGATTTCCTGAAATAAAAGAAGTAAATAAGCCTGGTCACATTGCTGATGAGGGTAGTTCCTTTCAGATGAATGTGGTCAGTCAGAGGAGAAACCTGCTGAAAGCTTAATTGGCTAAACAATTACAAATTACAGCAGATTTCAACATTAGAAATGCAGATATAAAATGTAAAATTTCATTTTCTTTTCACTTACCAAGTCAATTTTTTAGAATTAAAAGCAAAAGTACACAGGTTACTCTCCTGGGTTCAGCAGTAGCAGTCATTTTTTCTCCTTAGTAGCTGGTGCAGTGCTGTGTTTTTGACTTTTAGCCTGGGAACAGTGCTGATAACACCGATGTTTTTAGTTACTGCTCAAATGTTTACTCTGACCAAGGACTTTCTGAGTCTCATGTTCTGCAAGGGAGGTGGGGAAGCCGGGAGGAAGCAGAGACAGAACACCTGACCCAAACTGACCAAAGAGGTATTCCATACCACAGCACGTCATGCCCAGGATGTAAAAACTGGAGGCAGGAACCCAGAAGGGTTGGTTCACTGATGGGTTGGGCTTGGTATCAAGTAGTGAGCAGATGTATTCTTTTCCCTTGTTGTTTCCCTTGTCATTATTATTACTGGTGGTAACAGTGGTGGTTTTGCGCTGTACCTTAGTTACTGGACTGATCTTATCTCAACCATGGGAGTTACATTCTTTCGATTCTCCTCCCCATCTCTCCGGGAGCAGGGTGGGGAGGAAGGGGAGGGGGGACTCCAGAGACTGTGTGATTTTTCTGAGTTACAGCTAGGCTTAAACCACGACACTTACCTACTTTATAAATTAAAATTCTGACTTCCAAAAGCAATATACCTTTAGAAAGTATTTTTGGCTTAATTGTGGTATTTAGGGGAAACATCAGAATGCAGTAATTATCTGTTTTCTAATTGCATCTCCCCTGGGCCAAAAAGGCAAGGTGCATCTCAGAGATAACCTGATCATCTCAGGGATAAATAATCTCAGGGATCACCTGTGAGAGAAAAGCCAGCCAAACACATCAGAAAATGCTCTGTCTTTCACTTACTTGTCCTTTTAAAAATTTCTTGGATTTCTGTGACCTGAGCAGCTGTCTCGATCCTGTATCACCTCTTTCTCCATAAACAGAAATATAAATGTCAGCCTCAGTTCCAGCATTCCACAGATCTCCTGTTGTCACATGTACTTCATAGACAGTCACTGGCAATAAAAGATGACAGCCTTTCATATCACAAACACTGTTGCAATTACAATAGCATCTAGCTGTGAATGTGCCTGTAGAGTCCATATGCATCTGTGTCTAGGACAGTTACAGGATAAAATCTTAAAATCCTATTCAATAGTAAAACAATATACAAAGTTGCTCTACCATTAAATCTATGTTTTTTTCTCCCAGACTGTCACTGTGGGTAATGCAAAGAGAACTAAACCTTTGTCCTGCAGCATCATTTGAAATCATCAGAAAGCTGAAAAGTAAATAACATAAATCCAAGTTTAGCCTCAGCATAAATGGTGAGATCAAAGCTATAACAAGCAATTGAAGCATTTTGAATGTGCTGGTGAACCAAACAAGCAAAAAATTTCTAGCAGCAGTTTTAGTTTTCTGGGACCTAAGAACTAAGAATCATAGAATAGTTAGGGTTGGAAAGGACCGTAAGATCATCTAATTCCAGCCCCTCTGCCATGGCAGGGACACCTCACTCTAAACCATATCACCCAAGGCTCTGTCCAACCTGGCCTTGAACACTGCCATGGATGGAGCATTCACAACTTCCCTGGGCAACCCATT